>SZWC01014522.1:16951-61294 GCA_023375785.1 Penium margaritaceum
TGTGTGTGTGTGTGTGTGTGTATGTGTGTGTGTGAAGTGGCACGGTGTGACGACCATGCATAGTGACCAACCAAAGTAGGCACATGTCACTTATCATAACCAAGGAATCTAAGTATGATGGGTCAATGTTGAAAACTGAGAACACGTGTCCCAAATGGTTAGATGGGGGAAAAAATGGTTGAGGAAGACTAGTTATCTATTAGAAAGTATAAAAAATGTCAATAAGTAGTGGCACGGTTTGACGACCATGCACAGTGACCAACCAATGTAGGCATATCTCACTGGCCATGACCAGAGAATTTCATTATGGGTCGAAAGCATTGATAACCCAGAATACGGGTCACAAATGGTTAGAGAGGGAAACAATGGCTTGGAAATCATTTTTATTCACTAGCAAGTACAAAGACCTTCAATAAGAAGTGGCACGGTGAAGCTAACGTGCAGAATGACCAACCCACGTAGGCACATGTCACTTTTCATGACCAAAGAACTTCACTATGATGGGTCAATGTTGAAAATTGGAATAACAAGTCTCAAATGGTCAGCGGGGGAGACAGGCATTGAGTGATTGAGTTTTTGTGTGGGTGTGTGTTGGTGTGTATCTGAGTGTGTGTGTGTGTGTGTGTGTGTGTGTGTGTGTGTGTGTGTGTGTGTGTGTGTGTGTGTGTGTGTGTGTGTGTGTGTGTGTGTGTGTGTGTGTGTGTGTGTGTGTGTGTGTGTATGTGTGTGTGTGTGTGTGTGTGTGTGTGTGTTTGTGTGTGTGTGTGTGTGTGTGTGTGTGTGAGTGTGTGGGTGTGTCTGTGTATTTTCATTTGCGTTTGTGAGTATGTATAAATCATGTTTCCTAAAAAAGTATAACATTCATTCCTACCATCTGTTGTCTAGGTAAACAATGTACATGAACAATGAAAGGTTAACAATTGTTTTCAAAGATTAAATAAGAAGCAATAATTAAAACAATACACATTTTATAAAACTATTTTGTACATGTTTTTTCCACTTAAATGGATTTCAAGGAAACGTTATTCAAAGAAAACATATTGGTTTGGATTCTTACACTGAAAAACAAGTATGGAGATTTCAATCTTTCGAAGTATTCTTTCAATCTTACACTCTCGTATGAAATCCATTAATGTTGTGCGTTCAACTGTCATTGAAGCCACCTAATCTTTCATTTTTTCTCATACTAGGCTGGAAAGAGAATTGTTTTAACTCACAATGGTATTTCATTTTTTTGCCCGGATTTCAAGAATTAATCCTCAGCATGAGAAATAACATTGTATGGGGGTTCCTCTTCCTTACGTCGTAGCCAAGTTTTAAATTATTTCATGAAACAAATACTACATGATAGCTTTGTTGAGCTCAAGCCTTAGAAAAACCAGTTTGCATATCATGGAATACAGCATTGGTAATCAAAAACGTCATTTGACTTAAATGAACCCAATGCAAGGTCTTATGTTTTCCTCATGCAACCAAGTGGTCATGCCAAGTTTTATATGCCCAAATAAAACTAGGTGTGATGTTTTCCAACTGTATTTCATGGTATTGGATTGATTAGTTTTGAGGTTGTGTAAATTTGTCTGTAAAAATTTTAGATAATTGTTAATGAAAACAATGTGTAAGTGGGTCAAAAATTAGTAAAACATGTCATCGCCCAACCGTTGTCTAGGGAAGGTACAAGAATTCAAATGAACTTAAATCTCTATTTGAATTTGTTTTTCAATTAAGTACATCATTTTGATCATGTACCAAACAAGGCGTAGATTGTAACTAGTTCCCATATGAATCTGAAGTTATGTACAAACGAAGAGGAATCATGCCACCCATTAGAGGAGAGCTACACCAAAACAATGAGAAATGGAAAGTTAACTCATTGGTAAAAACATAAGAGGAACAAAATCTGAGGGAGAAATGTTTGATTTTTATCTTTCTCACGTAATAATTCATCTTTGCTATGATGTGTCTCGAAACTGAGACAAACCAATTATGTTCCATTTATAAGTTTTGATATTTCCACATGATTGTTTTTTTTTCACATGAGAATTTCATAATTTGGTACAGTGATCACATTTGCATACTCATGCAGTAGTCAAAAGACCCTCCATTCATGGCTTGATAACAGTTTATGGGAATTTGATCAAACTCTCCATGAGGGCAACATGCATTGGAAGGGTACTTGATGGTTCCCATGGCTGTTTGGCCTAGCACTACACTACAAATTTATGAAACACAAAACCTTGAATCCAATGAGAGGTATATCTTTCATTTTTGGTAGTAGAGGAACATTTCTAACCAATTGTAGACTGAACCACCTGAACACTCGCAAATGCGCTAATTGTTCATACCAAACCACTTGGTTTGCTCCAAGAAAATGAGAAGACCAAGAGACACCGAAAATATATCTTGCGCGAGGAAAACAATTCCTTGCTTTTTCAGATGTCTTACATCCAAGCTATGATGTACCCCAAAAAAGTGATTCAAATGACATGCCCATTTTATTTTTTTTCAATGCTTTCAATGGTAGTTTTGCATACGAGGGATGCAACATGCATATTATGCCTGAGTTCTTACATCATAATATTCATGCAACAAATACATTGAGAATTCAATACTATTAGGGGAGGACATCATCATAATTGGTGAATGTTCACCGGAGGTTTTGAAAACATGTTTAAAAAATGGGCCACAAGGTTGAAGTTCAAAAATACATGCAAAACCACCCCAAATTAAAAGTGGAGTTTTTAAGCCTTGTGGCCGTAGCTTCCATCAAAAACACTTTCAATGCATGCATCACCCATATGAACCACTCCTAAACCCTTTTAGAAACTTTCATGAACCCGTAAAAGAAGACTAAATGGATCATTCACAACCACATTGTTGTGACCACTCCTGAAAAACAAAAAATTCACATCGTTTTGATTTAAAAACATTAAAACTTTTTTAACAATTTAAGCATAGTTCAAAGCCATACCATTGATTAAAGTATAAACATCTTCAAAATGAATGGGATCAAACATGTATCAAAAACATTTAGTGTATCTCATGTGCCTCCAATAATTCAAATGCAAATACATGCTTACACATGAAAATATGATATAGTCTAAGGTTGTTTGAATGTCACTTCCTAAGTGTGGGTAGCCAATTGATTCTCCCCAACTACTTGCAATATGATTTTTCAACGAACTAGTTCTCTTCTGCTATCAGTTCACAAAAAAAACAAGTACACAATATGGTTCAAAAAACATCTATAGAGCTTCTGCAAAGTTTCTCCCAAAACTTGGTTGCCATGGGGTCCTTTGTGCCTTGTGGGAGTGTTGTGTAATAAATACCACTTTGACCTTTCGACCCACAAAACATTGTAATAAGTTTTTCTTTTTTTTGAGTAGATGTCATCTTTGAAAACATAAAATCCAAATGAATTGGAAAAAATAACCTCATGTATAATTTTTAAAATTCAAATGCAATATTGTTCATAACATAAATGCTAATAACCAAATGGTCACTCGCACAAAAAAAGATTCTTCTGGGATGATTTAATTCAAATTAGAATAGTTAATGACCAATTCTGTAATCCATTGTATATTGAACGTGCTTTCAAAGGCTCACGAATCATCATTCTATGTGTTATTCGTGGTTCTAGGAATTCTTTGAAACTTTCGTTATGATGTGTTGAGTAGGACAATGCCTTTCATCACATAAAGCTTGTTGAGTAGAAAAATCAAAATTGTATTCATATTTTTACATTTAGAATAAATTATTGTTCATTTGTGACATGATAAAGGAAATTCAGATTTTAAGAAGAATTGATCAGAAGTAAAATGCAAAGCATGGCATGCGCACTATGGCATTTTATTAAGTAAGAGAGCAAGAGTGTGCAAGGATAAGCAAAATGATCAAGTATACAGGACCATGTACTGTCCACATTATTCACTGTTTTCATTTGAAGCAATTGAATCATGATAAAATAAAATTGTTATTAAGATATCCCATAATTATGAGACCATCCTTACGGGTTTGATGTTGCATGAACTTGATTTGTATAACATGCCAGAAGGAAAGTAAGGATTCATAACATAACAATGATAAGATAAACTAGGAAAAATGAATAAATAAACAAATGATACATAAGATAAATGACAAATGATACATAAGATAAGTTATCTTAAGGTGTTTTCATCTTAGATTTGCTCTCACTTTAGTTACTTATTCTCTTTTTATAACCGAGCCAAGACATGAACAATGGTTAATCCTTGTCCATGTTCATTCTTATAAGATATAACATAAGAGATAACATAAGAGATATAGTTTAAGACAAATGAGGCTAAAGAATGTGGAATAATGTTCTAGATGCGGGTGTTCCACATGCTTTTTGCAAAAATGAGAAATAATTTACAACATTAAGGGTGTCAACAAAAAAGAAACTGGTGCCCAAAGGGGGTCCCTAGGCTTACCATCAAACATAGATGGTCAAATAACTTCCTTTTTTCTTCTTGGTACTACATTTTCATCTGTAATTCATGCTACATGTGTAAGCTAGATCAATCCTATTGTTATTCCTGATTTTCAACATACTCTATAACATGAATCATTGCATGCATCACATGACGTAAGAAAACTTTAGAAACTAACCAAAACATTGATTCTCAACATTCCTCATATGAAAACAATTAGATTGATGAAACAGCACAATATTTGTTTCTTAAACAGTAGAAAACAATACGTATAAGACCATTTCTTTCTACAAAAATGAATAACCAATTCTTCTCCTTGATATATAAAAACAATTATCACATTATCGAACAACTTTTCAACATGAGAATACATAATTATGCCATTTTGTTTTGCTTGTGCATGAACCCAAATGAAATGGTTTTACCTCTTTTAGGAAGAGAGACACACTACAATGTGGATTAAGATTGTTCAAACTGGCCTCACGATGATGTGATAAAAACATTTATTCTTGTATCTAAAGGAGGGGAAAAGGGTGAGAGGTAGACATTTTAACTATTCCTTCTTATTTATTACACTTAATAGATTATGAAACCATGTTTAGAATTACAGCCTAAATGTTTAAGAAATAGATGATTTTCTTCCATAGAAAATGTTTCAATCATTGTGGTTGTAATACGGTTCCAAGGTTGAGTCAAGGAGAAAGAATGACATATTTGGTTTCTTTAATCTATCCAAAAAAGATTAAAACATTTGAAACTTCTATTGAATGTTTTATGGAATAAATATATATCCACTTCTATTTTTTTGTGATTTTGTTCTTATGGAATTTTCCATTGTATTCTTCATGTTTAGAAGAGTTCGTTTTCGTAAAAGTTTAGGATGAGTGATATTTTTAATGACATGGATGATTGTAAAATGGCGAAAAACATTCGTCAAGTATAGAAAAAAACTATTTTAAACTTCTACCATGGAATTTTAAGAATATTTGTCCGCCTTAAACCATTACAGTTATTGTGTAAGAATCTTTTCTTTTGCATACATGTCTAGTCAAACACACCCTTTGATCATAAAACGCATCCTCATACATTACACCTTTTATTTTACTAAGTAACACTAAGTTGAAAGAAGTTAGAAGTTCATCATTTCTTTGTTTATTTGAAAACTTCTTCATCAAAGAATAAGATGTTTTTGTGTTCCCCTATTCTTAGATGTCTTGCTTCTGATTAAAAGGATAAAAATACCTTAAAGAACATAATCAATTCACACACCACCAATTGCACCATGGCCCTAATGAATACCATCAGCATAGCAGCATTATCACCATCTTTGAGATCATAGGTTGCACTATATTTTGCACTCTGTTTTTGGTCTACCCCATGTGTAATGGCACTCTCACCTTCTCCTTATGAGAAGCTAGTGATTAAGGCACATAAAACCTTTTATGTGCCTTATGATTCTGTTATAATTTAAAGTCATGGAGTGAAAGAGATTGAGAGAGGATGGCATAAAATGTCATGTAATGCCTTCTATAATTCATGAGATTCTCTTTTGAAAAATGGCATGGAGTAACCATGATTTGGTTCCTAGGGATGGATTGTTGAATACTCGCTTTTGACATAAACAAGGTAATGATGTGTACAAATGTATGCATGGAAGAAGGTTTTTTTGAAGGATTTCCACTATCTCCAAACATTTTATGCATGTGAAATTTCTAACTTACCATGAGAGAGAGAGGGAGAGAAGAAGATTAGGTAAAGAAAGTGCCAAAATCATGTTGCAAAGGGAAAAGTCAAGTAAAATGTGTCACATTTTATTCGTAATAAATATATATTTCTTTTCTAGAAGGATCATTTTAGAGGCTCTTCTT
Organism: Penium margaritaceum; assembly: GCA_023375785.1. NCBI lineage: Eukaryota > Viridiplantae > Streptophyta > Zygnematophyceae > Desmidiales > Peniaceae > Penium > Penium margaritaceum. The sequence continues at coordinate 23,271 of SZWC01014522.1, forward strand.
AAGGATTTCGAAATGGACTTGGAAGAATTGTAATTAAATGTATCAAGAATTAATTTTCATAAGGGCCTTGAGTGGATGGACGTGAAAGTGGAGTTTGATTTCGCATGTTTCTGGAATATTTTCTTATGATGCAACACGAATTTTAATTCAAATTGATATTTGTACAAAATTTTAAGAGATAATAATGTGCTTTGTAAGAATCGGTAAGGTGTTAGAATGATGAGTTAATATGAACTTCTATTATGATTGCAGGTAACCACTTTGAACCACTCATGAAATGATTTAGTAGCTCGAGGGTATCTTCAAGGAATTTTACTAGACCTTGAGATTTTCTCCCAAGTTAGCATAAGTATTTATCCGGAAAGGATTCCTTGAACATTTAGTTCTATATGAGTTTTGTTGGTGAAATCACAACATTCTTAGATGTACTTGGGATTTATGACTAGATATGTTGTTTTCTTCAAGGTTGTAAAATAAATGACTTTGCGTCCTCTTACGCAATGTACACATTTATATTGTACGCGTACCCCTTATGTATAAGAACCAAAGATTTATTTATATTGATGTGGATTTGGCGCATCATTAGTGTACTCAACAGGCGCACGTGGCACATATATATGGAAAAAATGTATAATACGGTGAGCAGAAATGGTTAAGATTTTCTCCCTTCAATGATATGCAAAAGGTTTGGGCAAAACATTTCCAAGACAAAAGATGTCATTTCAGGTAAAAGACACATGGTTCATCTTACTCATTTCATGAAGACGATGTTTTGAAGTTGATTTCTTTGCCTTTACTTGCATGGCCCAAAATGTGCAGTTTTTATTTTTCTAGCTCTAAAATGTTTTTAATTTAATTTGATCATTGATGCTCCATACCCATCACTCATCTACTGAATTGTAATTATCCCTTAAATTGAGTTTTGGTATGTGTCGTAGGTCATGGTTTGGCCTTGGATTTTCTTGTTGAAGTTGTTTACGTTTTTTCCTTCATATTTTCTACACAAACAAATAGTTCTTCCAAATCAACCATTCATAGAATTCACCTGGAAGGTTTTATTAATAGAATGCATTTCTTTAGGTTTCATTTTGTACGTGAAAACATAGCTGATGTAGTGTATCTCCAATTTATTCTTATATTGATCACAAAAAATAGGAATAAGTATTTTACTTTTCATGTTTATACAAATGTTAACCTGGTTGCGTGTGGCATTGTTATTCTGGCATGAACTATTGGAATGGTAAACTTTTGATGGTAGAGAACAATCGCTGAGGTTGAGTATTGTCAAGTTACCTTTTGCGTCGGGTTGGCACGTCTCTTAGATCACCGTAGATATTGAATCCGCTGGATTAGCCTTGATTCCGCATCAAAAGTTTAAATCGAGCAATTTCGAGATGAGTTGCCGATTGTCCGCGAACGTTGAACTCATTGCCTATCGAACGCTTCAATGGACTAGAACCGCATTAGTTACCCGGTGCACACTGTTTTTTTCAATTCATGATGGGAAAAATCCCTTTTCCTCGCTGTCATGGTTATCAGGTGGGCACTCTCCAATCGGATCGGAGCCGGGGCCTTGAAACGGACCGGTCTCTCCTGGTCGAGGACACCTGGCACGCAAGCCGATATCTGAAGCGAGAGTTGTCGGTTGGCAGCACTTTGAAAAGCGAAAGGGTGGATGCCTACTGGACTACTGGCCGGCGAAATCGGTGGCACGACATGTGGGCCGGTGAAACGGATGGCACGAGATGTGGGCCGGCCACCACGGGCGGCATTGCAATGCATGTCTGCACTGGCATGGCGTACTCTTTAGTTGATGCCAGCGGTGCAACGCGTGGCATAGTTTACCATCCTGCGGGACCGTGACGGGAACGACTTGAGGCAGATGACACACACAACGAACTCAACTCACCGCGGGAAGTCGCGGTGAGTTGAGTTCGTCGCAAACCGCGTCGAACGTGCTCGATCGACTCGGTGGCGCACACTTTTCCGCGTTCAAGTTCATTCAGCAGCGGTGTGACACCATCCGATAGCAAGTAGCATGCATGGTTTATTTAAAATTTGTTTTTTCGTTCTCGTCAAAGTGGAGAGACATCGTGCATGCGATGACGTGTCTCACTTCGATGACGTCAAAATCCAAGTGAAGACAACCGAGTTTAGTCAACGACGGTCCGGCCAACAACTTTTTCCCCCAAATTATGTGACCGTAAAGGGTTGCAGGAATTTGCTCCACCTCGGGGGGTGTAGCAACTTTCTAGCAACTCGTCGACAACGCCCAATTGCTCGCACAATTATCGAGTTGTGTGACTCGACAACATGGGTCAACGCTGACAGTCTCGCGTCAGAAAAGTTCTGATTCATTCTGTCAGTGCCAAACCACCGAGGCGAGTTGCTCCGGGCACCGTTGTGACCGCAAATGCCCAATGACGACTTGCGACTCGTCGCTTTTTAAGGAGAAGGAACTCGAAACGCGACTCGAAGTTGTTACAAGGCGGTGTGACACCGGCCTGCGCATGAGCCATCCAGGCTTGCTAAGAAAGTGTACTCGAGTGATCCAAATCTGCAGGAGGTCTACGCATTACTATGAGAAATGCGACCCGTTTTCTCTGTGAATAAAGTTGCAACGTTTGAAAGGTGCCTTCATAACACAAGTCAGACCACCTGTTCAGCGAAAGGCACATTTCTGTCTGTGCCTAAGCAGAGGCACCCGCTGCTTCGCTCTCTTTTGACTTCCGCTTACTGAAAGTATGTGTGCTAAGGAGTATTCACACAACACGGAAGTTACATTTTAGTATAAGACTGAGCCATACGATAGATACGACAAATTTTTGGTGACGGTTTGGCCACGTCCACTAAAAGTCAATGTTTTGCGAAACATAACATGTACCCACTATTGTTGTCAACACTTCCAACAATGTCAAAAATTTAACATCTAGTAAAAACCAAGCATGGTTGAGTGTGGTGTAGCCGTTTTCACAGTCATAGCAATTCAAATTCGACATTTCAATCTTTAAACCAAATTGCATTGTCCTTTGTTTGTTCGGGGATAACCAAGTTTGGTACCCGCATTCTTTACCCCTAAGGGAAGATGACATACCATTAATTCAATGACCACAGCATTTACTAAAGAATAAGGGAAGATGAAAGCTATAGACTGCCCATGATGGTAGCGCTACTCTTGCCCCCACCTTGCACTTCGTGGAACCGCTTACACTTAGGGGATCCTTCCAAGACACCCCCCCTGAGAGGACCAACTCTACACGATCCCCCCTTCCCTTGTTTCCTTCTGTCGCTCTCAAGGCACCGCTAAGCAGCCCTTCGCCCCCCCTCCCCATTACAGGTGTGCATTCTCCATACTTTTTGTACTTGCCGGTTTGGCTGCCATGATTTTGCGATTCAACGCAAAGCATAATCCACGTGAGACAAGGCGTTCCGCCATAGCAAATCCCACATGGGGCCCTCTGCTCATGGTGGCAAATCTTTCTACATGTGATGTGCAAATGTTATAGATGACGCCTCAATGTTGCCATTAGCAGTGTGACCTTACACGTTTTGGCATGCCTTCCACAATGTAAGAGTCGCCGTTGTTAGACAGACTCATTGCGCCACCAGTCGCGCTACATGTTTTATGTCAAAGTGACCTACGTTTACAACAACCAAACGTCTACGATTGATTTGTTCCGTGCCACTTTGCATTTTGCAACCAAATCCAAATTGACGTAGTGCGGTGTTCTAGCAATGCTATGCATTCTCCCTACCATTCAATCGTTGCACCGCCTTGCATCCACCCCACGCCCGCATCACGCGTACATGCGCATGCACCGTCTTGGTAGTGTGAACTCCCTTTTAGTGATGCAGCATCCACGTCGTAGCAGTTGATAGCATTTAGACCATTTTGCCTTCCTCATACGTCGAGAGGCACAAATGCATTAGCGTTTTTTCCACCAAACCCGTCCCTCTCGGGGTGTCATTATCTTGCTCGCACCTAGTCGCCCTATCAACTGTATTCCGTCGCGTGCCACTATCATTAGTCCCAACGTCATGGGTGGGACATCTCTTCCTACTTCTCCCAAAATGCCAATTTCACCGTCCAAGACCAACCCCATGCCAGATGGGTTTCCACGTGCGGATGGGACAATTCTAAGGGCGCATGTAGCCACTTCGCATGAGTTTCCTGCTTTATCCATCACGTTGGGTGCACCTGTGCCCGGTACCATCACTTCACACCAACTTGTGCTTCACCCTCAACCTACGACGACAACTCTTACGGCGGGTATGTCAGCATCATCATTTTGAGGGGCTTCGACCATCGTGATGGGACCTTGCGAGCTTCCTTGTGAATTTTGGTCATTGCAACGTGATTCATCACTACTAACAGCAATCCGAGAAGAACTTGTGCATTTCCTGAATCATTGCCAATGTCATTTTTTCTATGCTGCCATCGTCGCATAGTCCATCTCTAGACTAAGGTTTCCACTCAATGAAACTCAACTGAGTTCCATTCACTTCTTTCTGCATCATACCATTATTCCAAGCTTCAAGGTGAATCTGATGGATTTGGGAGTGCCAGAAAGTGACAAAAATAGGTTGCTTGATAAAAATCATCTGGCATGACATTTGCATAAAGGATGTTTCACAGGAGGTTCCAGCGCACTTTACGGAACTCGATACGGAGTCCGTTTGAGTGAGGTATGGATTTCCAAAGTTTGGAGATCATGGGTCGGGTTCAAGTGACAACCTGAGCACTTTGAGCTCAAAAGGCGGCAAGATTATTGGCCAGGACGACTGAGAGCGGCCTTCAAGGAGAAAAGGCGCCTGGAGGACCTCCAAGAGAGTTAAAGGAAGGTGCAAACCATGATTGTTGGTCGTCCAAGTGGTGTGAGACATAACTCTCTGGTGTGACAAGGTGACTGCCGCTCATCCTGCAAGGCTAGGAGAGTGTGCTAGAGGGTAGACTTTGACAGAGTGTATCTCAGTGCTCCCTAGGCCAAATGAAGCATGTAAGGGATTTTTAGAAAGCTGTGACAATTTAATTTCTCACTCAAGAGTCGATTCAAACATTTGTGCCCTCTGCAAACCTACATTTGCTTCCGTACTTTTTGTTTGTGCAACCTGCAACCCCCTCTCACAAACAGTTGGTTGTGCCTAGGTGGCTCTTAGTGAGCCTGATCACTTCCCTAAGGGCTACCCCAGTTTCCATCAGTGGTATCAAAGCTAGAACAAGGCTTTGTATCATCCTTGAGGCATTCCTTGCACCCTGTTGTGTGAAAGAGCCGTTTGTAGGCTGAACGTTGTACTACCATGGCGACATCCGCTTCTGTGGTGGCCAGTGTCAACATCGCCAAGTTCGAAGGCAAGAACTTCTTCAACTAGAGCAACAACATGAAGATGGTGCTGATGGAGAAGGGTCTCTGGAGCCAGGTGGATGAGAAGGAGACGGAACCAAAAGAAAGCTCCCTATCCCCTGTTGAGGCACGTACCTACCGCGAGAAGCGTGACCGGGCCCTCGCAACCATCTACCTCCACCTCGCCGAATGGCAACAACTCCTCGTCTGTGGCATCCTCACGCCAAAGGAGGTTTGGAAAAAGCTTGAGTCCACTTATGATTCCAAGTCAACCCTCATGAACATGCAGGTGCATCGTCGCTTTCACACTTTGAAGATGGATGAGTCCGGATCCATGGTTGACTACATCAACATGGTGAAGTCTCTCTTTGACCAGCTTGCTGTGATTGAGGACCCTGTCAAGGAGCGTGTGCTTATGCTAACAATCCTCTCTATCCTTCCTAGCAGCTACACACCTCTCATTGCTACCCTAGACCAGCGTGGCGACAAGCTCTCCCTCAATGATGTGGAGGAGAGCCTGCTGTTTGAGGAGGAGCGGCGCAAGGGAGAGGAGGGCGGAAGCGGACTGGACGCCGCTCTCATCACCAACTTTGGTCATGGGGGCAGTGCTACATCAACCAAGAGCAACGACGAAGGAGGGAAGTAGAAGGGGAACTGCCACTACTGCAAGAAGCCGGGCCATTGGGTGCGCCAATGCCGGAAAAAGAAGGCGGACCTTACGGCTGGAGTGGGAGCGGGAAAACAGTCCGACGCTTCCGCGAACGCCGCAGATTGGGGGAGTGGATTCGTGACAACCATCCGGGTCCTGCACGTCTCCGACAACACTGCCTTGATCTGGATCATCGATTCGGGAGCCACATGGCACATGACGTGTCGCCGGGAGTGGTTCGTTGTCTATACCGTCAATGAGCCTCGTTGGGTGTACATGGGGGACAACCATGTGAAAATGGCGGTTGGGGAGGGTGAGATTGTGTTTTGTGCTTCCATTGAGGGTAAGCACATAGAACGTCTTGTGAAGGGGGTACTCCATGTTTCGGGGCTGGCAGCTAACCTCCTCTCTGTCTCATCTCTCATCTCCGAAGGCATGCAAGTTTGCTTTGAAAATGGTGGGTGCACCATCTTTGCCCGTGCAGGCCGTGTGCTTGCAAAAGCAAACAAGGAGGACGGTCTTTACCACCTCTACATGGCGTTGGAGAAGGAAGCCGACTCAGTGTTGGCGGCGAGAGAGGGAAAACACGATATCGGCCTGTGGCAGCGCCGGCTCAGTCAACTCGGCTTTGGCGCCATCAGCTCCATGCAGCAGATGGTCCGCGGCCTGGAGGTGAAGGGGGTGAAGCAGCCTAGTGCATCGGCTTGTCAGAGCTGCATTGAAGGGAAGCAAGCTGCGTTCCTTTCACGGGGGAGGGGAAGGGGCCGGCTCAGCTTCTCTCACTCGTTCACTTTGATTTGTGCGTTCCCATGCCATCACAATCCTTGTCCGGCAATTTGTACTTTGTCACGTTCATTGATGACAAGTCGAGGAAGACGTGGGTGTCGTTCCTGGCTGGAAAGGATGAGTGCTTTGATGCTTTCAAGGTGTGCATTACTGCTACACAGAATGAGAGTGGCAGGCGGTTGAAGGTTCTTCGCACCGATGGTGGAGGAGAGTACCTCTCCAACGACTTCCGCACCTTCCTCAAGCGTCGCGGGATCAAGCACGAGGTCACCCCACCTGAAACACCGCAGCTGAATGGCATGGCTGAATGCGGGAATCGCATGCTCATGGAGCGTGTTCGCAGCATGCTCCAAGACGTAGGGCTCTCGCCAACTTTTGGGCAGAAGCGGTTAATACTGCCTTGTACCTGAAAAACCAAAGCCCTACGCGCGCCGTGTCGCTGATGACACCGGAGGAGGCGTGGATGGGACGCAAACCAACAGTGACGCACCTGAAAGTCTTCGTGTGTGGCGCATTCGAGCACGTGCCTACCGGCAGCCGTAACAAGCTGGACGTAAAATCGCTGAAGGCCGCCTTCCTCGGCTACGACACCATGGGATACCGCCTTTACAACCTTGCCGCACGCAAGATCATCCGCAGCCATGACGTGGTCGTCCAAGAGGAAGGTAAGGGCTGGACTTGGAGCCCTATGTCGGCAGTTCCGCTTGTTCTCGCACTTGTACTAGAAGTGGGAGAAGTACCGATACCAGAAGAGGGCGGTGCGGAAGATGGCGGTGACAGCGGCAACGATAAGGAGGTGGAGGGAGCTGAGAAGGAGAAGGAGCTGGCAGCAGAATCTGATGAGGAGGAGCAGCAAAGCAATGCACAGCAGCAGCCATGACGGTCCGCACGCCTCAACAAAGGTGCAAAGGACAGTGGGGAGCCGCTGAGGCGATCCGAGTGCCTCACAAACAAACAGAGGCCGCTGGAGGAGCTGGTGAACTTGTGCACCGTTCCACCACCAACAGAGTCGTCTGACCTGGAGCTTCTCTTCCTCACAGTCATCGATGACCCACCCACATTTGCTGAAGCCATGCACAGCGCCGAGGCGGCAGATTGGCGTGGCGCAACAGATGAGGAGTATGATGCGCTCATGAAGAACGGCACCTGGACTCTCGAGGAGGCTCCACGCGGCAGCTGTGTGATGGGATGCCGGTGGATCTTCAAGCGCAAGCGTGGTGCAGATGGTAAGATTCTCATGTACAAAGCACGGCTGGTTGCAAAGGGGTATGCGTAGACTGAGGGTGTGGATTACAATGAGACATTTGCACCTGTTGCTAAGTTCCCATCCATCCGAGTGATCCTCCCTCTTGCTGCTGCTATGGACTGGGAGGTGCACCACATGGATGTGATGTGTGCATTTCTGAATGGTAACCTTGAGGAGGATGAGCATGGAGCAGCCGGAGGGGTATGTCGTGGAAGGGGAGGAAGGTTTGGTGTGCAAGCTTATGAAGGCCCTCTACGACCTGAAGCAAGCCCCGCGAGCATGGTACCACAAGATGGATGAGTAGCTAGCTGGCCTTGGCTTTGTGTGCAGTGAAGCAGACCATGCTGTCTATGGGCACACACAAGAGGCAAACCAGATCATCATCTTGCTCTATGTTGATGACCTGCTCATTGCATCTGACTCCAAGTCTCTTTTGGACGATGTGAAGCAGTCTCTTGCTGCCAGGTTCGACATGAAAGACATGGGAGAGCTCACTTACTACCTTGGCCTTCAGTTCAAGCGCGGCCGGCAGCAGCAGACTTTGGAGTAGTCGCAGAGCACGTACGTGAGCGACATCATCAAGCGCTTCAACATGGCAGGAGCGCGCAAAGCAACAACACCACTAGAAGTGGGAGCAAAGCTGAGCATGACGTAGACTCCTCGTGGCATACAGGAGAGCAGCCGCATGGAAGCAGTGCCGTACCAAGCAGTAGTTGGAAGCCTCATGTATGCAGCGATCGGCACGCGCCTTGACATCAGCCAAGCAGTGGGAGTGTTAAGCAAGTTTTGCGCGAATCCGGGCGTGCCGCATTGGGAGGCGGTCAAGCGGGTGCTGCGCTACCTCAACAGCAGCAGCAGCCTTTGCCTCACCTTCAACGGCAACAACAGTCCCATCCTCATCGGCTACAATGACGCATATTTGGGAGGTGACCTGGACACAAGGAGGTCAACCAATGGGTTTGTGTTTGTGCTCGGGGGAGGTGAAATCAGTTGGAGGAGCAAGAAACAAGAGTGTGTTGCCCTCTCCTCCACCAAAGCAGAGTACATCGCCCTCACTGAAGCAGCAAAGGAAGCTGTGTGGCTGCGTGAGCTACTAGCAAGCCTTAGACAGTTGCAGACCATAGCAACCACCATTCACTGTGACAGCATGAGCGCCATTGCTCTGACCAAGAACGCCAAGTTTCACGCCCGCACCAAGCATATCAACCTGCGGTACCACTTCATCCGCGAGCTCGTGGTGAAGCAGGTGATGCAGATCAAGTTTTGCCCTTCAAGCATGATGCTGGCATACTTCCTGACCAAGCCGCTGACAGCGTACCGCTTTCAGCAGTTGAGGGGACATTGCGGACTTGTGTGATTTTTATTCTCGCAAAGTGGGAGAATGATGGATATGAGAGTGCCAGAAAGTGACAAAAATAGGTTGCTCGATAGAAATCATCTGGCATGACAGTTGCATAGAGGATGTTTCACAGGTTCCAACGCACTTTACGGAACTCGATACGGAGTCCGTTTGAGTGAGGTATGGATTTCCAAAGTTTGGAGATCATGGGTCGGGTTCAAGTGACGACCTGAGCACTTTGAGCTCAAAAGGCGGCAGGATTATTGGCCAGGACAGCTAAGAGCGGCCTTCAAGGAGAAAAGGCGGCTGGAGGACCTCCAAGAGACTTCAAGGAACGTGCAGACCACGATTGTTGGTCGTCCAAGTGGTGTGAGACGTAATTCTCTTGTGTGACAAGGTGACTGCCGCTCATCCCGCTAGGCTAGGAGAGTGTGCTAGAGGGTAGACTTCGACAGAGTGTATCTCAGTGCTCCCTAGGCCAAATGAGGCACGTAAGGGCTTGTTAGAAAGCTGTGACAATTTACTTTCTCACTCAAGAGACAATTTAGACATTTGCTTCCTCTGCAAACCTACATTCGCTTCCGTAATTTCTGTCTGTGCAACCTGCAACCCCCTCTCACAAACAGTTGGTCCTGCCTAGGCGGCTCTTAGTGAGCCTGATCACCTCCCTGAGGTGAGAGACGCCCTCCATGCCTGGCACGTTGGGGTCCTCATCCCAAGGATCAAGAGATGGCGATTCGCACCCCGCTCCTGTCACCGGTGCTAGTGCTGACTGTTGTGCGAAGGATGCGACACCAACCGCTCCCTTTGAGGTCTGCCGTGGGGCCGTGGACTGACCACGAAGAAGCTCAGTGAGTGTACGGATAGCGTCAGTCTGTTGCTGCTACAGACGACACATCTCGTTCTGCTGACTCCGCAAGTCCTCAATAGCCTGCAAGCGTGGGCTCATGACCCTCGAGGAGGAAGAAGAGGGATCTAGTGGTCTTTTGCCCTTATCATTGGCCTGAGCCATGTCAACGCTCGGCATGGGCCGCGATGTCAAACTCGTTGGATTCCAAAAAGGTCAGCATTTATTGAGGAGTTGAAACGCTGGCAACGTTTGCATTTTTCAACCAAAAATGTGACAAAGGCAAGTGCTGACATGAGCAAGGGTTTGCTGATGTCAGCATGGATCTGATGATGTCAGTAAGGAAAATGCTGATGTCAGGACAGCCCTCCCTATTTTTTGACAACCCTCGCGGTTGTTGCCTTGCTGCGTAGGGGGCGACTACTCCGCAGAAGCCGCGCGGAAGCTACGCAAAAGCTGCGTAGCAGCTTCCACTTAGTTGCTATTGCTGCTGCTGCGTCCGAACCTGCAGCAGTAGCCACGCGGCTATGTGCGCAGCTGTGGTAGTAGCTGCGCACTGCTGCTACTGTTGCTGGGTGTTGTGGCTGCTGTACGCTATTGCCGCCGTGCACTGCTGCTTGCGCTGCTGCTCTGCTGTAATACTGGTGCAGCTGCTGCTAATGTATGCTGCTGCTACTGCTCAATGATGCTGCTGCTGCACACTACTGCTGCCTGTCGCTGCTTCCGCCGCTGCTATGCAACGCTGCTGTGGGCTCCTCCTGCTGCACGCTGCAACTGCTGCGCACTGCTATTGCCCGCGAGCGCCTACTGCGGCAGCGGCCTGCTGCCACAGCTGCTGGTACCAATATGAGTAGTTGCTAGCGACTGCCGCCTGCTATAGCTGTCGCCTGCTTCTTCTAGTGACTGCTGCTGATGCACTCTCACGTGCTGTAGCTGGGTGACGTGGACCACAGGAGGGTGTTGTCCATAGATCCTTGTGGATCGGCTGCAACGGTGACGCTCATTGCTGCTGCTCTGCTGCGTCTCTGCTGTGCAGCTCGGCGAGAACGGTCTCACCGCTCTGATACCATGAGAAGATGCATGGAAGCTTCCTAGCGACACAGTCGCTGACTAGGCATGAGTGCCTTGTTAGACAGTGACAACAATCACAAGTCGTACACGCAACGGCAAGGGTCTGGCTAAGAGACATAAGGCAAAGTGTCATAATGCTTCAATAGTGTTTGTAGAGAGAAACAACAAATGACAGGTCCATGGCATAAGAACCTGTTGCGGCGCATAGCGGGTGTCGCACGCGGCAGCAAAAGATCTGTCCTAAAACTGGCCCAAAACCATTGTTTTGGCCGTAAATCAGCGTAGACATGTCAGAATGCTACGCCGTCTGAACCTAGACGTGCAGCATCACAAGCCGGATGCTACGACTGGTCACATGCATGCATCTGGCATCAAACGGTGGANATAATGCTTCAATAGTGTTTGTAGAGAGAAACAACAAATGACAGGTCCATGGCATAAGAACCTGTTGCGGCGCATAGCGGGTGTCGCACGCGGCAGCAAAAGATCTGTCCTAAAACTGGCCCAAAACCATTGTTTTGGCCGTAAATCAGCGTAGACATGTCAGAATGCTACGCCGTCTGAACCTAGACGTGCAGCATCACAAGCCGGATGCTACGACTGGTCACATGCATGCATCTGGCATCAAACGGTGGACACACAATACAAAACATGCAAATCGGGCCCACGTCCAGTCCATTGATAAAATCCTGTGTGCTGCAGAAAAAACTGTAGGAGGTCGTGGGCAGCGTCCAGAGGTCTGGGACGGACGTCGGTCAGCTCCAAGCTGGTAGTCCACCACCAGAGGAAGCACCGGTACCACCAGGGTCCGCACCAGGGATCTGCACGGGTATGGACACGGCCGAGTGCTCACAGTAAATTGTAGAGGTTGATAGGAACGTCACAAATCACAACAGTCACGAGGTGTGACTAACGTGACTAAATACAACTAAGCACGAACACGAGGACTCAACCGGAGATGGAAACTATTCTAAAGCGCAAATTGGGGCAGTGGCATTGTTGATGCACCGTGCGGGGTTCCACGATTGTTGCTGCCCCCTCAGCCTGTTGGCCCCTCAGCCTGTTCCTCTAGAGTCCAAGTCTGAGTGCTCTGGGTCTGTTACTCAGAGATGCGCACGCCAGTGTTAGCGGCACAAAGCAGCTGAAAACTGAAATGACTGATTAAAAAACAAGAATGAGACACAATGGGAGACCCCTTCAAGAACTAGCCTCCCCCAACTCTATAGGACTTGTTACTCAGTTCACCAGCCAATCAGAAAATAGCTCTGTTTTCAGCCAGGCAGGTTTTGTCGGTGAGCCCTGCCAGACGACCGACAGCCCAAACCTGGTCGTCGTCCGTTTTTTTCCTGAAAACTGGACCATACCATAATGTGCATGCTGGAAACGCAGTCGTGCAGTCAGAATCAGCTAGAGAAAGAACATTGAGGAGTTATGGCTGCCTGAACCCAGGCAGCGTCTACGCTAATCCCTAGTACCAACAGTGCCAGAATATCATGAAACTTGGACCTTAGGCATGACATAGCGCTGCAAACGCAACACTACAGTCAGAGCCATGGAGAAAGGCGTTGCGTACATCCATCTGATGCAGTTCCCACCTGTAGTGGGCAACCAGGCTAAACAACGCCCCATCTGGTGGAGAACCGACCGACCGGGGCAAAGATCTGGTCATAGTCGATCCTAAGGACCTGAGCAAACCCCTTGGCTGTGAGACGGGCCTTCTACTTGTCCAGGAACCCATCTAGCTTCCACTTCTGCAGGAGAACCCACTTGGCGTCGATGGCCTTACGACCCGGGGGGAGGTTGACAAGCTCATAGACATGATATTGCCTAATGGTGGTGAGCTCGTCGGCGCATGCAGCCTCCCAGTGGACGGCCTCAAGAGACGTCCGATCCTCATGTAGGGTGGGTGGGTCCTCAGGTCGCTTTGTGGGACGAACACTGAGGGCGTGCGCGTCTTGCGCCCCTGGTGGCATTTGCGGGAGTGTGGCCGTTATGGCATACCGGTGCTCCTGATGGAGCAAGGTAGAGCTCAAAGCCGACCCTGGATGTAGGTCAGTGATGACTGAAAGTGTGGCCAAGCCAAGTGCCTTGGTGCCGAGATCCCCACTCATGACTGTGGAAGTGGGTCTGACATGAGGTGAGGAGTCTCGTCGGATGACAGGGGGTCGTGGTGTGAGAGGACGTGAGGAGGCAGCCTGAGTGCTCACTCTCGGCCTGGGTCAAAGGCTCCCGCCCAGGCCAGGTGTGGAGCGCGCCGATACGGACAAGGCAGCCGGCCTTGAGGGGCTGGCGGACACGGACGGGGCAGCCGGCCTTGAGGGGCTGGCGGACACGGACGGGGCAGCCAACCGTGAGGAGGTGGTGGACACGGACGGGACAGCCAGCTCTAAGGGGTTGGCGGACACAGACGAGGCAGCCGGCCCTGAGGGACTACCAGACACAGACGGGGCGGTCGGACATGAGGGGCTGGCGGACACTGACGGGGAAGCCAGCCTTGAGGGGCTGGCGGACACCGACGAGGCGGCCAGACGTGAGGGGCTGGCGGACACGGATGGGGTAGCCGGCTCTGAGGGGCTAGCGGGCACAAACTGGACAGCCGGCTCTAAGGGGATGTCGGAAACTGATGGGGCAGCTGACCCTGAGGGACTGGTGGACAAGGAAGGGGTAGAGACGAGCACAAATGGACCCACGGGCGCAGACGATGGAACACCTGGACGCGGCTGGACGGAGGACGGACCCACCATGCGCCGGTGCGAACGAGGTAGTGGGAAAACTTGCCCTTAAAGAAGAGGGCACCCCGGGACTCGATGATGCAGTGCTAGGTGGGATCCCCATAACGCCATGCCTTCAACTGATGCAAGATGGCAAGGAAGGTGCAGGGAAGGTTGCGAGGTTTGAGCTTGCCACCTTGATGTGGGATAGGCAACCACATGATGGCTACGCAGCCCTAGACCCGGACCGGACGCAGGTCGGTTCGCTCTCCACACTAGTGCGAGTATGGTGTGGTCTAACGGGAAATAAGTCTGTGGGGAATCCGGTTCTAGAATAGGTCATGTAGGTCATGGCCTCAAAGTAGAAGCCATGAGAGATGCTAGATTCAACCCGCATGGTGCGGACGGCGGCCATGGTGCAGTTCTAGTGCTCAGAGATGTTGTTCTGGGCAGGCGTGTAAGGCGCCAACGTCTCATGATGGACACCACGGGATTCAAGGAAGAGTGTGGCCTCCCCCAGAAACTCACCCCCGCGATTGGAACGGAAGTAGTGGAGGGGGAGACCACACTCGCGTTTAGCATGGACAAGCCAGTCGTGAATGGTGGGAGTAATTTTGCTCTTCTACTGAAGGCAAAAGACCCAACGATAGAGAGAGTAGCCGTCCGTAAGTGTTAGGACATAACGACCGTGCTCGCCGACTGACTCTTTCGAGAGCGTACCCATGAAATCATAGTGGACCAAGTCAAGCGGGGTGGTCGCTCGAGAGGCAAAGAGGAGGTAGGTGGAACGGTGCATCTTCCCCTGAGCTCAATCAATGCACTCGGTGGGAAACGACAGAGGAAAGGAGGCTGGGTCAAGGCTCGTGGCTGGTTGCGTGCAAAGCATGCTATCAACAGCGGCATAGTGGATGTAACAGAGGCGGCGATGCAGGAGACACGTGCGCTAGTAACAAAAATGTGGCCAGTGTCGGCCGATGAGGAGGGAACACATGTAGAAGCGGACAGGCGCGGTATGTGCCACAAGTTGACACAGACGGTGGCATGCAAAATGACACGACCTGACGGACGCAATGATATAGTGCCCATACCACGCAAGTGGAGAGCGTCCATGCTCATGCAATCAAGGGCGGTGACAGATAGGAGGCTGAGCTCAAGGCCAGGGACAAAGAGGACATCAGTCACGAAGACATCACCAGGAAGACCACAAAAATGAACGACGCCGACAACACGAACAGGTAACGCCTCACCAAAACCCGTCCAAACCCCATTCACATCAGTGATGGGACCAAGGACACTGAAGGCCTCACGGGACGATGTCATGTGATGCGTGGCCCCAGAGTCGATGATCCAGTTTTTTTATAGATCCTGGACCGGTGTGGCCAGGTCGCTGACAGCCACATGGCAATGGGCGAGCGACGCTGACGCGGTGGATGGAGGTGCGAACCGGGACTGCCAGTCATCCAGCCAGACGACGTCATCACAAAGGGGAGCGGATGGGAAAGGCAAGGCAGAGGATGGTGGAGATGAAGATAGAGGACACGACCATAACACAAACTTTGTCATGTAGGGTATGGAGGAACTAGCGACTATGTAACTCGCACTTTCTTGGGGAGGAGGGCGATGAAGGTTGAGCTTAAGTAGGATGAAGTGCTCTAGCTGACACTCGCAGGTGGAGGTTCCGATGGAGTAGACCGACTGTGGTGTAATGGCGTCGGATTCCAGGAAGGAGGAAGAAGATAATGCTGGAGGCGCCAGTGATGGAGGAGCGAGCGTGGACAGTTGTGGTAGATACTACGATGGAGCCGTCGCGAGCCACGCATGTGTAGTTGTAGCAATGACGGTCATGGCAGTGGTAGCAAGGTGATGCTTGCGCTGGCGACGCATGGTGGCGATGAGCAAGCCTCGTCAGTTGGGAGCGGACACATGTACCACCCGTGTCCTGACTGGCCACAGTTGTGGAAGACGAGGCTGGCGATGTCGGATCCGCTAGACTACTGCTGAGGGACCTTGCCCTTCTTGCCCCTGCACTTCTTCTTACCAGGCGGGGTGGCGCCAGAAGATGCTGCTCCAACTCGGGTGGCAACGGCCACGGAGGCAACAACAGGAGAGGTAAGGGACTCTGTGCAATGGATGTGTGACTCCTTACAAGCCTCTTTGATGCGAAGGAAGAGCTCGTATGCCCGGGGCATGAGGGTACCCTAGACAGCCATCGCGGTGAGGACGTCGTGGGAGTAATGGATGATGATGTTGGAGAAGGGGTCGGTGGTGTCGCGCTTGATAGTCAGAAGTGCGGAGAGAGGGGGTGGTGCAGTGACTTCGAGGTGGTGCGGGATGTCCTTTGCATGTTACCAGTAGGAGGTGACTGTCTCAGTCTCCCCCATGTGGAGGGAGTTGAACTTCCGGATCAGGGGACTTGTCTCAACGTCACTGGACAGGCGACGAGGGCACGTGAGTACGTGAAACGCTGCTGTTGGGTCAGGGAGAGCACCAGTGGTGAGGTCGCCGAGGAAGGGCGAGATGAGGGCACACATGGCGCAACCAGCGTCATACACCTCATCGGCCTGGGTGGAGTTGAAGGGTAGGACGTTGTAGGGCCACGAGCTTTCGCCCTGTGCCCATATCCGAAAGCAGAGCTCCCAGCTCTGGAACTAGTTGCCAGCCTCAAGCAACGGCGGCGGGGTTTCAATGTCCTTTGGCCTATGGCCAACACCTAGAGTGGGGTCTAGGACTGATGTCACCGTCTGCTATTGGCGCTGGGTGTGTTGCTACGCCACGTACTATGAGGCGTAGGAGACCGTAGGGCTCGCGTACCCGGGTGGAACAAAATGTTCTTACTGACGTTGTTGCTACTACTGCGGCGGTTTTTGCTGCTGCTATTGCTACGGCGGCTGCTGATACTGCTTTTGCGGCTACTGCTACAACAACGGTGTCAACAGCTGCAGGTTGCTAGCTGTTGAGTCACTGTTGCAAGATGCTGGCGCAAAGCGGCGAGTAGATCTATTGTGACAGCATGACCTACGACAAAGTCTACGGGGTGTTGGTGCTGTTGCTATTGCTGCTGTTGTGGCTGTTATTGCTATGGATACTCGTGCTGCTGCTATTGCTGCTGTTGCTGATGCTGCTACAGTTGCTGCTACTGCTGCTATTGCTACTACTACAGCTACTGCTGTTGCTGCTACTACTACTGTTTTTGCGACTACTACTGCTGTTGCTGCTGCTGCTACCGCTCTTGGTGCTATTGCAGTGACGGCAGCAGCAGCTACTGCTGGTGCTGCAACTACTGTAGTTGTTGCAGGAAGGTGGGTCCTCCAACGGAGGAGGGGCCCTCTTTGTTTTCTGCCATGGTGCTTTGTTTCCCCTCCTTGTTCCCCTTTTACTTTCTTTGTACTACTCTTGATAGTAGTGACGTCAGTAGTGGCGTTAGCGTAGGATGGCTGGCGTCAGCATCTAGTGCTACATTATATGTAGGGTTGCTGTTGTAGATTTTTTTGTTACTAACGTCTATAGTGACATCAGTTGAGGATGGCTGACATCAGCAGCGGTGGTTGCTAGAGCCGCTCGTGTTTCAGCAGTAAGGCAGCTATTATTGCTATTGCCACTACTGCTCATGCCGCAGCTGCTATTGACACTGGTCTTCTACTGTAGCTGTTGCTGCTGCTGCTACTGTTTCTACTATTACAGTTGTTGTTGCAGGAATAGTTGTTGCTACTACTGTAGTTGCTACTGCTCCTGCTGTTGTGGCTGCTGTTGAAGGAGCTCCTGCTATTGTTACTGTTGCTGCTGCTGGTGCTGCTAAGCTATTGCGGTTGTTGTGGCTGTTGTAGCGGTTGTGGTAGTGGCTACGGCCGCCGTAGGGCCGCCTGCGGGGTTAGGGATTTTTCTGTGTGCTTCCCCCTTTTTTCTCCTCTCTTTTTTTTTCCTTCGTTCGTCAGAGCAAGCTCACTACTCATTGTGAGCGACGAGCTGCGAGCAGCAAGCTCGCTGCTCGGTCCTTGCTGCTCGCTGCAAGCTGCGAGCAGCAAGCTCACTACTCGTAGCTTGCTGCAAGTAGTGGATTGCGAGCACTTGCAGCTACTGCTTTTGCTGGGCACTGCTGCTAATGATGCTGCTGGCTACTGATGGCTGCCACTGGTTGTTGCTTGCTACTGCTGCTGGTGCAGTCGGCTGCTGCTGCCGCTCGCTGCTGTTGCTGCTGCTCACTGCTACTGCTGTTGCAGCCGGCTGCTACTGCTGCTCTTTGTTGTTGCACACTGCTGTTGCGGCAAGCTCCTACTGTTGGCTGCTGTTGCTGCTTGTTGCTGCGGGCAGCCGCTTCTGCGAGCTGCCGCGAGCTACTACTTCTGTCGGCTGCTGCTGCTGCGCACACCTGCCGCTGGCTGCTGTTGCCATTGCTCCCTGGTGTTGCAAGCTACTGCTGCAGCTACAGGCTGCTGCTGCTATTTGTTGCTGCTGCCACTGACTGCATCTGTTTGACGTCGCCACGTGCGTTGTCGCCAGCAGGTGCCTCACGGGGCCTGTCGCTCACCTCCTTGCATTGCATGTGAGGGTGAGTGCTACCGGAAAGAATCCGGTAGCATCTCCCCTGGCCCAGTGGTCGTGAGAAAAAATCTGACGCCGCCACCAGGCGGGTCAATGCTGCCAAGAAAAATCCGGTAGCATTTCCCCTGCACTAGCGCGTATGGGGGTCCGCTGGCGTAGTCAAGAACCTGTCCGCTAGTTGTCTGCTCCTGCTGCTGCTGCTGCACTCTGGCTCTGATACTGAGCTGGAAACTATTTCAAAGTGCAGGTTGGGGCAGTTGCATTGTTGATGCAGCGTGAGGGCTTCCACGCTTGTTGCCTAGTCTGCTACCCCCTCCGTCTGCCGCTCTAGAGTCTAAGTCTGAGTGCTCTGGGTTTGTTACTCAGAGATGCACGCGCAAGTGTTAGCGCCCCAAAGCAGCTGAAAACTGGAAGTGACTGATTAAGTAACAAGAATGAGACACAATGGGAGACCGAACCAAGAACTAGCCTCCCCCAGCTCTGTAGGACTTGTTACTCAGTTCACCAGCCAATCAGAAAGTAGCTCTATTTTCAAGCAGGTAGGTTTTCTTGTTGAACCTTGCCAGACGGCCGACAACCCAAACCTGGGCGTCATCCGTTTTCCCTAAAAACCGGAGCATACCATACGCACGCTGCGAACACAGTCGTGTGGTCAAAATCAGCTAGAAAAACAGCAGTGAGGAGTTATGGCTGCCTAAACCCAGGCAGCTTCTACGCTAATTCCCGGTACTAAACGTGCCAGAAATTCATGAAACTTGGACCCTAGGAATGGCATGACGCCGCGAATGCAACAGTGCAGTCAGACACGGTGCTGGATGTGTACAAGCAACATATGCAGAGACAGTGCCTGCCGGCGGCACGGCTGCCGAGGAGGTCTTGCCGATGGAGCTGAGCACGAAGGAAAGAGGAGGCTCCAGCAAGCTACGTGTACGCCTCAGCGTGCGTCAACTCTCCGGACGACACTCCATCAGCGTCGACTCTCCGGACAACACTCCATCAGCATTGCGTCTCGCCGTCAGTCATCTGCACGTCAATGTACACAAGCCAGGAGGACACAACAGAGTATAAGTGAGAGATGTGAGACAAAACCAACAACTGGGTGCATCACGAGCACATAGCAAGCCAACAGCATGGATTGCATCCTTGATGACGTTGGTTTTGAGAGCCTTTGTGAGGAAGTCTACTCTGTGCTGTCGAGTATCCACCTAGATGATCTGGAGATCACCTGTAGCCACTCGCTCACGAACAATGATGATCAACATTGATGTGCTTAGTTCGAGCATGGTGCATGCCGCCGTGCTCAGCAATAGCCTTGGTGCTTTGATTGTCACAGCGAAGAATGATGCAGCGCGTAGCTACTACAAGAGATGACACAACCGAATGCTCTTGCATGTGCAAGCGCTAAGCACAACATACTCAGTTTTGCTCAAGTTGCGAGCAACATAGCCTTGTTTTCCGCTCTTCCATGACATAGCGGTCCAACTTCACTAGGAAGATGTAGTTAGTGCGGCTACGAGCATCAGCGTCATGTGCACAGTCACTATCTGTGTAGCCATCAACCACAACGGATGGATGTGCCCAATAGCACAAGCCGGTACGAGTAGTAGAGAGAGCATATCTGACAGCATGGAGTGCAGCTTCCAAGAGCTCGGGCATTGGGAGAGCTGTGCTAAGAAGTTCACGACAAAGGCAACGATTGCCATGGTTGTCATGGCTAGGTACATGAGAGAGCCGATCACGCGGAGATAGTCTTTGACATGGACCGCCTCCCCACGCTTTGACACATCCAGTGTCTTCAGCAGCCACTGTCCTGCTACGGTCATTGGCATGGATGCCGTGGGTACTATCTCGAGGAGGGAGGGAGAGCGCTTCCCGAGGCTGCAAACATAAGCAGCCTGGTGAACGTGGAGTACTCGGTAGGAGCAGTCTCGCTCTAGCTCCATGCCCAGAAAGACACGACCTGGTCCTGAGTCCTCCATCTTGTACGTCGATTGAAGGAGGGACTTAACCACCTTCAAGGCCTCCACACTGAGTGATGCGATCAGCAAGTCATCAACATATACGAGGACAGCGATGAGGCGAGTGGGCAGAGGGGTGACAAAGAGAGAAGGATCTATAGTACTTCACTGGTAGCCGCCCTTCTCAAGCATGGACGTGATTTCTTGGTCCCGACTGCTTCAGGCCATAAAGGGCCTTCTGAAGGCGCAAGACCCTGTCGATCCCATCAGAGAACCCATGGGGCTGGACCATATAGATCCCGTTGTCCAAATGCACATGGAGGAAGACGTTGTTGGCTTCCATCTGCTCAAGCTCCCAATCGTGCTGAGCGACAAGGCTCAGCAGGGTGCGAGCTGTGGTGTAGCGGCCCACTGGTGCACACGTCTCATCAATGTCGATGCCAGGGATTTGGGCGAATCCCTTCGCCATGAGAAGAGCCTTGTACTTGTCAAGAATCCCATCGGGCTTGTAGCTACGCCTGAAGATCCATCGTGCGTCAATCCATGTTGCCTTCGACTTCCGACTTGAGGGGGTCAAGTCGGAGTCGCCAAGTCGGTCCACGTCGACTTGGTCATCGACTTGAATTGACCCCCTCTTTTTTAGCCAGGGTCAGTTTTCACCCCTTGTGTCACAAGGGACTTGATAGGCATTGACAGGCATTGTTTTTCCCGGAGGCGGGCGCAAATCCCGTTGTGCCTAGCGAGAACTCTACGTCTGATGCGCTATTCCAGGATGGATGGTTGATGCTCGCGGTGTCCATTCATTGGTGTGTTGCTTTACATGCGTTATGTGACAGCAATGCTTGGCTAATAACCAAGGATTGGTCCTACATGGGAGATATGACACGGCCATGCGTGCTTAAAGCGTGGGTGGTGCGTGTACATTGTGCGTGAATCTCGTGTTCTTGTTTTGCAGCGGTGAACAAACCAATCGGAAGCCTTGTTGCACGTCACGGAAGGATATTGTGTGTGACATGTGGCAAGGGTTTGATGAGTACTCTCATAAAACCGAGTAGCAGTTTGACAACCCGTACGAAGCGCATCCACCGTCGGACCTTCCAAGGAGCCCACTTTCTGGCATATCCTTGCCATGCAGTTGACCAGCCGAATTTCACTCTGCCCCACTCGGCCGCCATGGCTGGGAGGGATAAGCAGCCCACGTGTGCACAAGTGGATGCCTCACCTAAGCTCCCTGTACTCTCTGGGGACTTCCTCGTCCGGGCGCTCAGCAAGTTCTTCCGACCCGTACCTACGCAGGCAGGCTACCCCGGGTTTCAGTGTGGAGCGTGCGGTGTCATGAAGGCAGGCGGTTCAGACCGCATGCACGGTCATGTTGGAGCAGCCGTGCACAACATCGTGCAGTGCAAGTACCCTCCTGATGCTGCCCGGGCCATGATCGGCCTTCCGCCTCTGGCTAGCCCACCAGACGCCTTTGTTCCATACACCGAGAAACTTTACAATGGCCAAGGAGAAGCGTGGGGGACGAAGGACCAGCCCGTGGACTGGCAAGCACTGGTCAGAGAGCGGAAGAGACAGGAGGCAAGAGCAGCGGTGGGTGTGGGTGGAGTTGGTGAAAGCAGCTGTCTGACAGACGGCGTTGACAACCCTACCGGAAGAACATCCTCCACCATTCCCGACTCATTATGCAGCTCCACTCCCGTGTCAGCTTCCTCTATTAACCTGGCACGGCAAACAACGATGCCCGAGCACATCGCCAACGCTGCCAACTCTCAGTGTCGGAAAAACAAGTGTACGAATCATGGCAAAGAATGCGCTAGCAATCTCCTTCTGCCGGGATCCTACCGTCCTTGAGCTGGTGGAAGACGCACGGCACACAACCCCGGCCTTCAGACTGCCCAGCTGAGATGGTGTCACTGACATCATACTTCCAGCGCTGGATGTGGAGCTCAAGGAGTGGACGAGTGGTCTGACTTTCAAATCAGGCCAATCTACTCAGCCATGGCAGTGAACGCCGAGGGCGTGGCTCACCTTTTCTCGAGAGATGCCAGTGGTGTTGTCCGTGATGCCAACCACGTGGCAGTCGTGATCGACGGTGCCATTCCTGAAGTGGGTGCTGCGAGGGTGGTGATGGTCATCAGGGATAACGCCTCCACCAACAAGAAGGCCTACTTGGAGCTGAAGAATAAGTATCCATCTGTGTTCTTCACCCATTGTGTTGCACATTCCCTGGACCTGGTTTTGAAGGATGTTGCTAAGACAGAGTGGGGAGCGGCTCTGATTTCCAATGCTGAGAGAATTGTGTCATTCTTCTGAAACAAGGACTTCTTGAGGTCCTGGCTGAAAACCGAGGGAGGAAAGGTACTTCTGCCAGCTGTTGCTAATCGTTTTGCATCCGTGCACAAGATGTTGGAGCGCCTGCTGCAAATGAGTGACGTTCTGGTGAACATGGTTGACTCCACGAAGTGGTCAGAGTTTGGAACTGTAGGCAAGGATGCAGGATGGAAGGCAAAGAAGAAGGAGGTGCGGCGGCTGGTCAGGATGGGAGTCTTTTGGGTGCAGGTGAAAGCCATGGTGAAGCTGATGTTTCCCATTGTCCTGGCTCTGCGAAAGGCTGATGCAGGTGGTGGCACTGCTGGCATTGTGTTTGAGAATTTTCTGGACACCACTGAGTCTTTGAACAAGCTTGCTGTGTGTAGGGGCAGCCGCCGTGCTGCGTGCAATCCGCAGTGGGTGAAGTTTGCCCTTGAACGCCTGAGCATGCGGTGGACTAATCAGATGTCGTGCCCCATTTGTGCCACAGCACGTCGTTGCCACCCGTAGCATTTTGGCCACAAATTTGATGGCGATGAGAAGATGATCGAGGCCTGGAACACAGTCGTGAACGCGATCGTGCTTGACACCCGGGACCAGGACATGCTGTGCGCTGAGCTGGAGGGGTTTAAGAATGGACTGGTGACTCCTGAAGAGGACCTTGCAAAGGCAAGGGACGTGCAGCGGGCCAAGGAAGCTGTGCAGCAGGTGGTGGCTGGTGAGCTGCCAGCATACAAGTGGCATGCCCGCCACATGACAGGCCTCCCAACACTGAGAGCCTTTGCCATGAGGCTCTTGGCGCAGCCATGAAGCAGTTCTGACAACAAGCGCGTGTTCAGCAAACACGACCTGATCCAGACCGCACGACGCAACAGATTGAAGGTTAAAACCCTGGAGCTGCTGGTACGTGTCAACGTGCGCCTGACAAGGATGTACGGGAAGAAAAGGGCCAAGAAGCTGACAAGTGAGATCAAGCAGGCTGTGGAGGAGGAGGCTGGTGACAGCGACAGTGAAGCTGACGGTGAGGTCNTGAAGAGGACCTTGCAAAGGCAAGGGACGTGCAGCGGGCCAAGGAAGCTGTGCAGCAGGTGGTGGCTGGTGAGCTGCCAGCATACAAGTGGCATGCCCGCCACATGACAGGCCTCCCAACACTGAGAGCCTTTGCCATGAGGCTCTTGGCGCAGCCATGAAGCAGTTCTGACAACAAGCGCGTGTTCAGCAAACACGACCTGATCCAGACCGCACGACGCAACAGATTGAAGGTTAAAACCCTGGAGCTGCTGGTACATGTCAATGTGCACCTGACAAGGATGTACGGGAAGAAAAGGGCCAAGAAGTTGACAAGTGAGATCAAGCAGGCTGTGGAGGAGGAGGCTGGTGACAGCGATAGTGAAGCTGACGGTGAGGTCGAGCCAGACGAGGAGGAAGATTGGGTGTGGGATCCACTGATTGCAGACGCAGCAGACGGAGATGATTCAGAGGTGGCCGAGGTGAGAGCCCATTTGGCAGGGCAGGAGGAAGAATGCAACACAGAGGATGAGGACGACGAGGCAGAGGACGAAGAGATTGAGCAGATGGAGGAAGATGGAGGAGGAGATAGCAGTGGGAATGAAGATGATACGGAAGACGAGGAGGAAGAGGATGTGAGGCAGACTTTGAGGAAAGGAGTTTGCAATAGGAAGGATGTTGAGGCAACAACTGGCATAGTAGGGGCAAATGTAACATCCAGACTGACTGGGACTGGTGCAGCAGCAGGGTCATCTACAACAGCAGGTTCTGCACCTGGAAGAAGCACAGCTGCAGGAGCAATGGGTTCAGCAACTGCCATTATATCTGAAGCTTGCATGAGAGGTTCAGCAGCAGCTAGTGCTGCAGCTGTAGGTGCAAAGAGCACAGAACGCCCCAAGAGGATCCGTAAGGGACGTTAACTTGCAGTCATGCACTTGTGCTTTCTTGTGCTTACAAGTTTCTCATTCCAGATTCAGTGCAATGTCCATTTCCAGTTTACTTAGTGTACCATGTCCATGTCATTCAGTGATAACCATTGACTTGCTTAATCTCATAGACAAGTTCACACTAGTTCAGCACAAATCAGTAAATCTCTCCATTTGAGCTCAGTAGTGTGGAATTGTATGATCATGCATATGTCTTCTCATGATTGGCCACTACAAATGCAGCAAACAAGGTTTTAGACCAAAATGGTGCAAAGTAAAATTGATGAACATGGATGTGGAGGAAAGTTAGCCTTGAACTTAGCCTTGTTTGCCCTGTTTGAAACCCCGACTTGGATAGGCAAAGTCGACTTGGAGAATCATGCCAAGTCGACTTGGTGTCGACTTGTTGAATCTACGTCGACTTCGACTTTGAAAAGGCAACATGGGCGTCAATGACTTTGCTCCCAAGAGGCAGGTCAACCAGCGCATACACAGCATGGTCATCAACAGCCTTCACCTCGTCGTGCATTGCGGCTTCCCACTGCTGTGCATCAGGAGCCGTGCATGCTTGACGAGCCGTGGTAGGCTCATCAAGAAAACATGAGTGTAGCATCCAATGCGCCCTCTGCTACCACCGATGCTCTAGATGCTGTAGCTTGATGGCTGCCCGTTGTGGCTGCTACGGCTGCAATGGCTATGGCAGCTATGGTTACCCATGCTTCCGACACCGTCGCCACAGTGAAAACCGAGTACAACTGCGGGTGCTACTGTAGGAGTCAAATGTAGGTGCGGTTGTGGTGGCCTTGAATGCCTACACCACCAAACATTGCCCCCATGATGGCAGCAGCGATGAGGGAAGCCGCCAAGAATTTCAACAACATTCCACTTTTGGCACTGCCAAAGGACTACGTGATGTGAGCCCTCAGCTCAGGGCCTCCATGTTGATAGAGCCTGTACGCAACACGCAGCCATACCCAGTCCAGCCCAGAGGTCTATACTCCTGTTTTTGTGTGTTGTATGATGGAGCACAAAGATGGTTGTCCCTCAACGGTTCTGATACCATGCTCCTCCTTGTCGGTGGAGATGAATGATGACTTAGGGTGGTGACGGGAGACGAGGACGTTGGGAGGATCGTCCTCCTTGTCGTCCGGGTAGTCAGCCCCAGTGGTGTAAAAATGGCAGCCATTTTTGCCAAAAGTGGGTACAACAATATATCGCATGCGTCTTAACATGCATCGTACCCACCATCTGCACTGGAAAAATACACTTGTTGTTAGTGCAAAGAGGAGAGCCATCCCACAAATCGAGGCCAGTTGCGACGAAACGGAGACACTGCAAGGACATGACGAGTACACATGAACAAGGGATCAACAGTCACAACCCCTGTGGACCAGGAGAGAGAATGTCCACATCGCATGGCGGTTGGACGACTCACCATGACGACAACTGTCACAAACCATGCAAGAACAACACATTCAGAGTGGATAGAAAAAAAAACATTAATCCTACTATGCACCTGGAGCTGGAACACCAACAAGGTGAAGCATGTCAGCGTCCAGGGAGCAACGTCGACAGCATGTGGCCTGTCCTCAAAATATTTGCTAGGTGGCGCCGTTTGCATGTGGACGAAAATAGGCAATGTCCACCTGGCAACCTATCGCGTGAGCAAGATATGCAAAGGTTACACTCAGTTTGGACGTTGTTGATGTTCCCATACGATAGTGTTCGGACATGAGGCTGTCTTATGACATTTTCAGCATGATTATGATGTCATCTTTACCTTGTTCATGAGAATTTCAATCCCCCTCTTCACAGGGTCTAAGAAAGTACGAGTGAAGTGTACATTTAAGCAGATATATGTTCTGTCGGAAATCATACTTCACGTGAAGTCACTACGATCACACATGAGTTGAGTTTCATTTCATGTGTTGTAGAAATGGAGATTGGAACGAGTAAAATGTGAATAAAGATGCTTTTGATACCCACTTTTTCACAGTGATTACTCCGCAGCTAGTGTAACACGTATTTCTTTGCAATAGTGGACGCATCACGCATGATATGTGGCGCCTCGGGAAAAGTGGGTACATGCAGCATCTTTGGTGTAAAGTGAGTATCGTGTCTATTTTGTGTGAGAATGGCCAGAAGAAAAACCGGAGGCCCAAGCACTGTGTATAGCAGAATTACGCCAAATCAGAAAGTGGATGGCAAAATGGTAGGCAAAGATAGCGACAATTCAAGGAACTAGGAAGTTACCAGTAAGTGTAATTTGATGGACTGACAGGTTTGACAAGTGTCAAACTTGTAGATCTCATACATGTTATGCCGAGAAAATGTAGGGGGCTGACAAGGATGAGGTGCAAATCAATAGACCACTTATGAATGGGGGGAGATGGATAATTGTTATGAAGCATGAAGTGTACTTCAATGAAGAGGGTACTGTGATTTGGTCCTCCCGTTAGTTTGTACAGCTTACTGTGACCACTCGGCCGTGTCCATGCTTGTGCAGATTCCTAATGCAAACCCAGCAGGCGCCAGAGCACTGACACGTGGTGGCTCAACCCACAATCATTTGACATACAGTTGTCACGATGTCCCGAGTGCTTGCTAGGGTGTTTTGCAGTTTCTTTGCAGTCACTAAGGTTCTCTTGGTGGACTGGTTCTCGAGCCCAATGTGCATGTTTTGTATTGTCTGTCCACTGATTAATGCCAGACATGTGGGTGTGACCAATCGTAGCATCCAACTTGAGGTTTTGCATCTCTTAGTTTAGAGGGTGTTGCGTTTGGATACCTATGCATGGAGTCACAGCCAAAAAAGTGGTTTTGGATCGGTTTAACGACAAACGGACACTATCGTGTGTGTCATTAGTAAGTATTTGCGTTGTGTGCTTTTCACTTGTCATTTCTCTATGCATTACTAAGTTATTGGAGCTTATAAGACTTTGCGCGTCTCCCAAGCCTAACCCTTGTTGTTTCTTGCACCTGTTTGCTTGCTAGTGTGCCAGCTGCCTAGGCAGTGTTGCCACGCCAGCAACAACAAGGCTAGGAAGTTTCCTAGCAATTTTTCATGGTATCGGAGCAGCAAGACCTCTCTCACTGAGCTGCGCCACAAAGACACAGCACTATTAGCAACAGTGAGAGTCACCGCCGCCGTCGTATCTTGGGACCCGTCGCAGTCGGCGTTAACAGCAGCGACGTCACCACGCAATCGCCGCCGCGGTAGTAAGAGGAGCTGCGGCAATGACAAGATCTAGTAGCCACGCCAAGTGGTAGTAGCAGCACCGGGTAGCAACAGCAACCGTGTTTGGCTATCAACCTATACACACAAAAGAAGAAGGAAGAAGCAACTCGGAGTAGCAGCTCGCGGTGGCGGCTGCGAGTAGTGACAATGCGCAGTGGCGGGAACAGCTTGCAACAGCGACGGCATCAGTTGTCGCAAGCAGCAACAGCGGTACAACAGCAGTAACGCAAGCAATAGCAGCATTTCAGCTACTATAATGACAACAGAAATAGAAATAGCAGCAGCAGCACTGCAACAACAGTAGTGACTGCAATACTGCAACACTAGAGGTGGCGGCAAAAGCAACAACAGTCCCGCCGCAGTAGCAACAGCCCTGTCGCAACACCAGTTGCGGGCTCACACAACACTGCTCTTGTGTGGTGGTACTATTACTTAGCACTACTGTGCAGCTGTATAGAAATTGCGTAGCACTACGCAATAGCTGCACAAGCCTATGTAGCCCCTATGCAGCTGGGAGTAGGGGGTGACGGGGTCACCTCCATCTGTCATGTTGAGTCTGCATGATTCCAAGGAAAAAGAAAAAATCCACTGGCATAAAATGCGCTAGTGTTTTTTACGCTATTTTGTTTTACACTAGCGTAAAATATGCTGACGTCATTGTCAGCTATGATAATGTCAGCGATTTCCAGGTCAAAACGCTAATTTTTCTGAACATTTCAACTCCTTGAGAAATGGTTTCAGTTCCCTGTTTGGAGGTTTTTCTACATTCGGCCCCATACTAAGTACTACGATGTAGCCAATATGTGACAAGGACAAAGGGCTAGGAGAGCCCCCCTGTCCCTCCTCTTTGGGCATCATGTGTCCACGGTTGTAGTCACTCACGATGGACAAGCTTTACCAGATGCAAGATGAGATGTGCCGAAAGCAACAACAGCAAACCGACGTATTGCAAGGGATTGCAGAGTTACTACGGGGTCATTCGGGGGCCTCACAGCAGCCATAAGGAGGATGTACTAGAGTAGCACCATTGGTTCAATAGTCTACGCCCTACATAGTACCCCGACCTGAGCACCCCTCATCACAAGTTGACACCTGGAATGAGGAGGAGATAGAGGATGACACACGCAAGGACAAAATTTGTGTGCTTGAGGAGAGCTTGGTGAACTACATATGGGTTCATAGCCTTTCACTCGGCCACCTTCTCGCCATCAGGATCAGGCACGTCATTCAACGACGTTCACTTTTGGTGGCGTTTCTCTCACAGGTGCTCCTTATACCCCATCCATAATCTACCGAGCTTGAGGTCGCCCTCCCTATGGAGCGGCAACCAAAGGACTTTGAGATCCCTCCATCCCGTTATGATAGCAACGAGGGCTTCAATTACTAGGAGACCTTGACATTGACCTTGTTTCAGGTGTGGGCCAATTCTGAGGGCATTTGGCCTTTATACCACAGCCAGTACCAGCCCCATCACACTCACTAGGTCCAGACAGCGTGAGTGATGCGCGGTCTGCTCTACATCATGTTGCGCGAGACTGTGGTCAAGTTCCACCCCTTCTTGGATGAGACTGGGACCAAGACTGGAGGAGATCCACACCAGGGCTAGGAGGTAGACTTGACACTTCTTGTTGCTGAGACCTATGTCACGAGGACGGCCCAACTATGTGAGTTTCATTCTCTTTATCAAGGTCCCACGGAGCTTGCAACTGACTACTAGAGGCGTGTGAAGCGCCTTTACACGCACCTTGGGACCGGTGTCGGGACGCACTTGTGGGCAAGCGACACCGTCATGATGAGGGCGGACTTGGATCACGTGAAGCTCTTTATGGGCTTCGACTGTGTGGCCCCATCTGAGTTGGCGTAGTCACTAGAGCTGCTTGCTTGGGCCCATTGCTACTTCCACTAGGCCACATCGGCTCATAAGGACGCTATCGTCCATCAACAGAGTCCACTTCCTCATAGATAAATGCAACACATGTTCACTTCCTGCAACACTAAGGGTTGGAAGGCTTAGTATACAGCCAGGGCTCCCACGGATCATGAGTATTAGGCTGACACGGAAAGGGCATGCGCCTGCCCAGGATCAAAACGATGGTCTCCGGTTCAAGAGGCATGGATGTCCATGATGGAATCTCATTTCACGATACCCAATCGTTGAAGTGTTCCTTAATGGTGGCTCATGCAGCTGCGGCTTCCCGCTGATGCAACATGGCTACTCTCCGCAATGCTTCCTCTCCACCCCACGCACCGACTTGGTCCCTTTTGCACGACCCATTTAGAATCCCACTCTTATCATCATCGGTAGCCATGTTCATGAGTTGGATAAGCAAAAGCTATGGCGAGGCAATAGATGTCGACGTCTACTTTTCATGTGTCGCACGGGACACCCATGGGGAAACGTTGGGAGTGCGCACCATTATGATTGACTGGTGAATTACACAAAAGGGAATGGTTTGAAATGGTTTTCCGTTGCATACATGTGGCAGCATGTGGTGAAACACACCAGGCGCGGAATTCAATGTAGACTAAAAGACAGTGTTGGCGCGCCCTCAAACTCATTTACGATGGGTTGTGGACAAAAGTGGACGGACGGTAGGTTTCAATTTTGTCACTTTTTCAACTTAGGACATTTGGGTTTAGCAATGGTTTCCACGGTTCGTGAAAACCGTGGAAACCATTGTTGCTTTCCGTGCACACAAAATTTCATTGTTTCCAACCATTGTTTCCATTGTTGTCCATTCGTGAACTTTCCGTGCACAAAAAATTTGCACGGGATCAATGGTGCTTGCTAAATGCAAATGAGTGATGCTCGATCATTGGACACTGAATAGAGTGACGTATGCAGTGGCCCAATGGATGACCCCAATGACAATATCACCAAGTCAGAGTGGAAGCTCGTCAATGTGTGGTCTACTGGCAATGTCATCTGCCCCGTTGTCCTTGTAGCGTGAGCCTAGAATGGGGTCATGTTTCAATGCTGCCGGGTTACTTTGGCCTGTGTGGAAAGTGGGTATGCGGAGTATTTTATTGTTCCCCATACCAGTTTTTGCATGGTGGACATGCAGAGCACTTGTTTTTAACAGTACCCCTCAAAAGCATTTTATGTTTTTGGTTGAAGTTATTGTCATTTTTCTGCCAAAGTGGCCACCACATTATTTTTCTGCATGAATTTGGTGTATTGTAAATTAGTTGAGAGGAAATTCACATACCAGATGTACACGATTCCCTAATCTTTCTGAGTGGGAATTTTTGTTATTACACAAACAGCCCATCACATTGCAAGAACCGCGATATTCACTCCGACGGTCGAGGGCAAACTGACCAACTGCCTCACCCTCAGCGGATATTCCCAAACCTTTCGACATCTTCGAACACTCTCACAAACCAATGAATAGAATTATCATGACCTTTTGGTCGACTTCTCAATACATTGAAATGAATCTGGATGTACAAAGATGCATCTCACATCTCCACCGTCGATTCTTGAACACCCCTGAATTCTCGGTGGACCTTCTCAAATCCGACCAGTCACGACGTGACTCCGCACGATTGGCTTGACATTCGACTCATCGACCTTGACTGTGTCTCATTCATAACTTGACACTTGTATATGTATGTTCAACCATTTTGACGCTTGTCATCGAAGTACACTTACCGCTAATTATGAATTTCTCAAGTGTCCCAAATTCTAAATCGTGTTCTGCCTCGCCACTTCTACCTGTTCACCATATTCGCTCCGTTCAACATAACACTTGGTATCAAAGAGCAGCGGTGCTAGAGAGGCATCCGACTAATTTACACATCCGGAGGACTGCCTTGCACAAGCCATCAGCGCATCTCGCACGTCAAGACTTCGCAGAATTCGCAACTACGATGTGAGGCATGCGAGCACAACTGACGACCAGTAGCGGGTCTTCGACGATGACTTTGGCGTTGGAGGAGTAGAACGTGCCGATGCACACAAACCCTGAAGCGACAGTGAATGCTGGCGTGGCAGGCTATGCGGCAACTGGAACAACCACTACGGCTTTGACGACCAATCCGGTCGCAGATCCAACAGCGACAAACCAGCCGCCCCTATCCACGGCCTCGACGACAACAGCAAGGATGACAGGTGGCTATGGACGATAGGCGTGGATCAACGAGGAACTAGAAAACAGGACCTCTGCACTCGAGTGGATCAACAACCAACTGCTCCAACAACTCAACGCCGTGATGGAGGCTCTTTGCAAGCGCTCATGAAGTGGTGCTCGGCGAGAGAAACTCCTAGCTCTCCAGCAAACCCTCAATTAATCCGGCTCCACAAGAACCGTTCGATCGTACAAACTCAAAAGGACCGATGGTTTGGATGTGGTTGAAGAGTTTGCAGGTGTACATCACCGCTGCGAGGTCAACAACGATCAAAAGAGAATTGACCTCGTGGCCGCGCTTTTGCGTGGCACGGCGTTAAGTTGGTGGTCCGACCTAAAGACCATCGAGCAACATCATGAGAGTGGCTGAGCATCATCAGTGGCCAACGGCGCCCGTCTCATGTCACCGACCGCAAGCGTTCTACCCTTGGAGCAGATCAACCCACAATGGCAAGACGTGCTGATGCCACCAACCGACTGAAATGAATTCTTGTGCGCAATGCTCGGACGCTTTGGACGACTGGATGACAATTTCGACACACAGTACAAGCTCCCATGTCCATGTCAACAGTCCAGCGTGGCGGAGTACACGCGGAGATTCTGTGAAATCATCACCGGAGCAGACATCACCCCTGACGAACTATGTTTTCATTACAAGAATGGCCTCAAGCGAGACATCTGGCAATCAATCACTGTTTTTTGCATAAAAAACGACTTCCCACGGATGATCACGGCAACAGAAAGGATCAACAGGGATGAATACAAAGCTCTGATCCAGGAACCCTAAGATTGCCGACCTCCTAATGACAATTATCGTGGAAACGGAAAAATGCAGTCGGCGGACTCCTCCACTCCGACGGAATTGGACACCGTCGACCGCAGAGATACGCAAACCTGCTATAACTGGGTAAAGGTCGGGCACATCGCTCGCAACTGTCGGAGCAAGGAGTAGGCCAAAAAGGGGGGGAGGTCGCAGAAAATGGAGTCGGGAAATGGCAAAGGACAGGAGTAAAAGGCACAAATCTTGTTCGTGAGGAGAGATATGCGCTGAACGATCGCCCATCTGAATGGCCCACATTGCCGCATATGGTTTCTGAGATCGCAAAGTTTGACAAGGGTTACGCGGAAGACCAACCGGCGATACTACTAAAGGTTCAGCCTCGAAGATGCAAAATTCACAGACTGGTATTGGCACTATTGGATGGAACAGCTTCGCACACCTTTGTAAACAATGACATGATTGGAAAACTGGGTTTGCAGACCGAACCAGGGGTGTTTGAAGGAAAACTCGTTGACGAGAGACTAGTGATAAGGAGACTCCGAGAACCACTATGAATGCAAGTGGGAGATGCACACGATGTAACGGTCTGGAGGTCTTGTCCACTGAACGATCACAAAATCATCCTCGAACGAGATTTCTTGTACCAGCACAATCCCCAGGACAACCGGATCAGCGGCGATGTCGACGTGGAGATTGATAGTGCAAAGCGACAACTTCCGTGTATGGGCAGAAGTTGGCAGTGGAAGCAGCATAGGTGGAAGCAGCAAAAGAATCCGCCGAAGTCAGAAAGCGACAACCTGTGCAGGCCATTTTACTCAACGTGGCCAAGCAATGTATACGACGAGGAGCTTGTGCGCGGCTCATACATCTCGAACCGATGGGAAAATCGGAAGTGGCAGCAGCTGACTCATCATCGGCCTCATCAGCCTCATGGTCATCAACAAAGTTCGCGATGGTACCCGAAGAGTTCGCACCACTCATCCAAGAGTTTGCGAATGTCTTCCTCGACGAAATCCCAAAGACTCTACCTACTCAACAAGACATCGACCATCGCATCAAACTCAAGCCGGGCAGCAGATCTAGGCTTGATGGGCTTATCAAATGAGCGATCACGAGCTGACCGAGCTGGAAAAGTAACTCGACGAGATGTTCAGTCAGGGGTTCATCCGCCCATCCACGTCACCGTTCGTTGCACCAGTAC
The DNA here is from genome assembly GCA_023375785.1 of Penium margaritaceum. Taxonomy (NCBI): domain Eukaryota; kingdom Viridiplantae; phylum Streptophyta; class Zygnematophyceae; order Desmidiales; family Peniaceae; genus Penium; species Penium margaritaceum. The sequence goes on from SZWC01014522.1 coordinate 57,353, forward strand.
TGTTCGCAAAGAAGAAGACTGGCGAGATGCAGATGTACGTGGATGATCGGACATTGAACGACGCTACCATCAAGAATCGTTACCCCCTTCCCTGAGCTGACAAAATTCTTGACCAACTCCGAGGGGCTTGAATTTCAAGCACGATCGACTTACAAAGTGAATACCACTAGATACACGTGGTAGCCGCCAACATCGAGAAGACAACGTTTTGAACCCGCTACAGGAACTTTGAGTTCACGGTCATGCCGTTCGGACTCACAAATGTCCCGACAACGTTTATGGCGGCAATGAACAACATTCTTCTACCGTACCTCAATGATTTTACCTTGGTGTACCTCGACAACATTTTGGTGTATAGCCGCACCCTGAAGGAGCATAATGGACATCTTTGAAAAGTCCTCGATGTTTTTCAAAGAGAGAAATTTTTCAAAAAACTCTCGAAAGGCAACTTTGTTCGTCGTTCGATCAAGATTTTGGGTCATGTCATCAACGGCGGAGGAATCACCATGGATCCGAAAAAGGTGACAGCACTTGCTGGTTGGCCAAATCGGACCAACGTTGAAGAAATTTAGGTGTTTCTCGGATTCTGCAATTACTACCGGCAATTCGTACGAGACTACGCCCAAGTGTCAGTGCCTCTTTTTGACCTCACTCGAAAGGAAAACGAGTGGCGGTGGGTAGGCAGCGAACAAGAAGCGTTCACTACTTTGTGAAATGCTTTGAACTCGGCGCCAAGCCTACGATTAGCCAATCCGACGATCAAATACGTCATGGCCACGGATGCATAAGACCGAGCCATTGGCGCGGTCCATCTGCAAGACCATGGCAACAGCGATAAACCGGTCACCTACATGTCTCAAAAATTGTGAGAACCGGAGCTCAACTACGATGTACACGAGAAGGAGATGCAGGGAATCGTGTACACATTGAAGACGTGGCGATGCTATTTTGGAGTGTTGACGATGCCTTGTACGCACCGAACACCACGCGTAAAAAATTTGAAGATGTAGCCAAATCTCAGTCAAAGTCAAACCTTATGGATGGAGTTCCTTGAATGATGGTTCAACTACGATATCAAGTACCGGCCAGGCAAAATCAATTCGGCGGTCGCACTCAGTTGTCGACCAGATTTTATGGCTGATGTGGAAACGCTACAGCTACTACGAGACCCGTACCTCGAACGATTGTTTGCATGAGGCTACAACCAGTATGGCGGACATGATAAAACGGAATTCTGGTTCGACGCACCCTACTAGCGACGGCACTTCACTCGCCAAGTAGTCGTTCCCCCGAACGACGAACTTCACCGTATGCTGTCTGAAGAGTGCCATGACACTGGACCAAGTGGACACTTCGGAGAGGACAAGGCGCTTGGTCCAGTGTCATGGCACCCTTCGAACAGCATATCTGGCGAAAACTATTGGAGGGAATAGCCAAGTAGACACTTCGGCGAGGACAAGACGCTTGGTCTACTTGGCAGAAACTATTGGTGGGAATAGCGAAATGGACACTTTGGAGAGGACAAGACACTTGCTGTCTTGTCCTCTCCGAATTTTCCACATGGCGAAATCTATTGGTGGGAATAGCTGGAATAGTTCTCGCCAGCGAAAACTATTGGTGGGACAAGATGCAATCAGACGTGGCCAACTTTTGTAAAACCTGCGACACATGTTAGCGACAAAACCCGTCGCACAAGGCCAACCGGACTTCTGCAACCGCTACCTATTCTAACGAAACCATGGGCGACATCTCCATGGAGTTTGTCACAGGATTACCGGTCACACACGAGGGATATGATGCAATCCTCATGGTCGTCGGCAGGTTTTCCAAAATGTAACACTTCATTTCGACAACGACCACCGTCATCGTCAAGGGAACATCACGACTTCTCCTAAACAACATTGTGCAGCTACATGGAGTATAGAGAGCCATCACGAGCGACACAGACGGTCGACTCACCAGCCATTTTTGGCGCGAACGGATGACTAGCTACAGAAATAGAATTCAACTTTCAACTATGTTTCATTCGCAAACCAACGGTCAAACCGAGCGAACAAATTAGATGCTTGATCAGCTTCTCTGAACACTATGCGGACATCACTGGGCGAATTCGGTTGAATAAACTCCCAACCGCCAAAATCGCATACAATGGGCCAGTTTCTACCGCAACGGGAAAAACTCCATTTGAATTGGTGTATGGCAAACATCCCGCCACACCAGTTAGACTACAAAGTCGTAGCAACACTCTCGCGGTGGATGTTTAACGGCGAGACTTCAAAACCACCTGGGAGGAGACACGACAAACCCTTACGAAGACACAAGCAGCAATGAAGCGAGCAGCTGACCGACATCGCAGCGACAACATCTTCACCGCTGGCGACAAAGTCCTCCTCAGCTCGGCAAACATCAAACTACGCAGAGCCGACTGATCAAAGCTCAAACCCCGATGGTTGGGACCGTTTGAGATCGAACGCATGTAAACCCCTATGGTTGCGCGACTCAAACTCCCCAACAGTATGCAAGTTCATCCGGTGTTCCATGCTAGCAGACTCAAGCACTACTGAGACCCTGGATAGATCTTCTCTGGCAGGGATGTTCCTCCTACGCCTCATGTTCAAGTGGACAAAGACACAGAGTACGTCATCGAGGACATCCTTGGCCATCGACGACGAGGGAAGACGACAACTATCTCGTCGTGTGGCACGGCTACGACGCTACGCATATTAGCTGGGAATCCTGTGACAACCTCCGAGACGTTGATCATCTCATCATCGACTACTACAGCTGTCACCTGGCCACATTTGTATGTGCGCCGGGACATCGCGACTAAAAGGGGGGGGGGAGTGTTGAGTACGAGACGTACACGAGTCCCTAATCTTTCCGAGTGGGCATTTGTGTTATTACACAAACAACCCATCGCGTCGTGAGAACCGTGATATTCACGCCGACGGTTGAGGGCAAACTGGCCAACTGCCTCGGACTTAGTGGATATTCCCGAACCTACTGACAGCTTCGACCACTCTTGTGAACCAAAAAGAGAAGTTTCACGACCTTTCGGTCGACTTCCCGACGCATCGAGCCGAATCTGGATGTATAATGTTGCATCTTACATCTCCGCCGTTGATTCTCGAACACCCCAACTTCTCGGCGGACCTTCTCAAATCCGACCACTCACGATGCGACTCTGGACACGATGCTTGACAATCGACTCAACAGCCTCGACTGTGTCTCATTTGTAACTCGACACTTGTACATATGTATGTTCGACTAATTCAACACTTGTTATCGAAGTACACTTACTGCTAGTTATGAATTGCTCAAGTGTCCTAAAATCGAAATCGCATTATGCCTCGCAACTTCTACTTGATCACCATGTACGCTCTGTTCGGCATAAGAAGGACAATGAGTTTGTGTCAAAAGTACCCTATTACCCTACTGCCTTTTGATTTCGATGTTAAATACTTATTCGGGGGCAACGATATCCTTCATTCGGCTACAAGTAAAATATTCAAGTCCCAAAAACGAATACGTTTTATTAAATCATCAGGTTTCGCTCCGCCCCAGCCGGTCGAGCGAAATCAAAAGTGCGATCGCTCGGCTTCCGACAGTCACACGATCGCTTGATTTCCGGTGTCGGATGGGTACCGAAACTGGAACTTGAGTGCTCCAAAGGTGAACACGACGGCCTGAAGCTATAAAAAAACGAAATCTGGACAACACCCCAGACTTACTTCGCCCAAATAGAAAACGACGAAATGGCTGATATATCCGCGCAAGCGTCAACAAAAGCTTGAGATATCCGTAATTTGAATATAAACCACGCCATATCCAGTAAGTTAAAAAAAAACTCCGCCATATTCATTTTTATGGCCATGCCCGCTCGGCGACAGAAGTCTCCAATCGAGCGAAGCAAGGGGGTGATGTGTCACCCCCGTCCCTTCG
>SZWC01014523.1:18150-36759 GCA_023375785.1 Penium margaritaceum
ACGACAACGACGACGACGACGACGACGACGACGACGACGACGACGACGACGACGACGATGATGGCGGCTATGAGGAGGACGACCACGATGACGGCGGCGGCAGTGGCGGCGGCAGCGATGATGGCAGCGGCGGCGATGGGATGATGATTCTGATGACAATGACGACGACAGCAGTAGCAGCAGCAGCAGCAGCAGCAGCAGCAGCAGCAGCAGCAGCAACAGCAGCAGCAGCAACAGCAGCGGCTGCAACGGCAGCTGTGGTTTCAACTGTGGCAGTGGTGAAGATGACGATGATAACAATGGCGTCGACGATGACGATGACGACAACGACACCGACGACGACGACGACGATGACAATGACAACAGCGACAACAACGATGACGATGACGCCGCCGCCGCCAACAACGATGGCAACGATGACGGCAACGATGACGACAACAACGACGACGACAACGACGACGACGACGACCATGTTGATGGCGACGATGATAACCAAGTTGTCATGGAGTCAACAACGACGACAACAGCAACAAGAGAAGCAACAGCAACTGCAGGGGCAGCAGCAACAACAAGAAGACCAGAATGAGCAATGGCAACAACTTTGGAAAAAAAATAAAAATTCAACAGCAGTCATAACTAGAGTTGGGAAACCGTCGGTTTCGGTTAAAACCGAAACCGAAAACCGAAATTTCGGTTTCGGTTTCGGTTTTTTTTTTTACACAGGTTTCCGTCTGTGAGGGGAAACCGGAACCGAACCGGAACCGGTCTCCCCTCACAGGTCGGTTATAACCGGAAAACCGGAAAACCGAAAAACCGGAAAACCGAAAAAACCGGAAAACCGACTTTAACCGGTTCAGGTTTCCCCTCACAAAAGGGCACGGTTTCCAGAAAACCGAAAAACCGGAAAAAACCGGTTTTCCCCCTCACAGACAACCCCGGTTTCAGATCTGGGGTTCCGGTTTCCTGAGAAGAAACCGAAACCGAACCGAAACCGGTTTTTCGGTTTCGGTTTTCCGGTTTTTCCGTTTTTCGGTTTAAAAAACCGGAAAAACCGGATTTCGGTTTTAATCGCCCCCAACTCTAGTCATAACAACAATAGTAAAATTCCCAAAACAGAATGGCAAAACGAAGAGCATGCACGTTCTAATTGTGTGACGTCACAGAGGAAGAAAAGGAAAACCAATGCAAGATGGAAGAAGCAGCAGAAGGAGGTGTGTAAAACAATGTGCAGCTCCAAGTAATCCTCCTCTCCATCACAGATTAAAAACAGTTGCAAACGAAAGAGGAAAAGGACAAAAAAGAGAGGTGGGTAGGCAGGTGAGGGTGTGCACGAGAAAATGCATTTGCTGTGTGTATTGTCCTGCACGAGCAGATGCGTTTGCTGTGTGCATTGTTGTGCACGATAATATGCGCTTGCTGTGTGCACTGTGTTGCGAGGAGTACCTTCCTCCATTGGCCATTCATTCGTTAAATTATTCCAATCCATGGGCGATTGAATTCCTTACAAAATCCCTCTCCATGGGCCATTAACTTCCGTAAATTGTTCTTCTCCATGGGCCATTGAGTTCCTTGAAGTCCTCTTCTCCACGGGCGATCGAATTCCGCGAAGAAATCAAAACAGTCACACGTTGGCCATGTCCAGCCGAGCACATGCTCACCGTTGTGCATGATGTTTATTCTAAATCAGAATCAGTCATGTGAAGTCTCACCGTTGCGCACGATGTTTTTACTAAAACAAAATCAGTCACATGAACGCTCACCGTGCGCATGATATCACGCAGGGTGTTCTTCTCCATCAGCGACTGACTTCCTTCTGATGCTGCTGGCACCTGATGATCCTGGCGTTGTTGCTGCTGCTGCTGCTGCTGCTGCTGTTGCTGCTGCTGTTGCTGCTGCTGTGGCTGTTGTTGTTGCTGCTGCTGTTGTTGTTGCTGCTGCTGCTGTTGCTGCTGTTGTTGCTGCTGCGGCTGCTGCTGCCGTGATTGCCGCGGTCGCTGTTGCGGTGACGATTCTTGATGCTGCTTTTGCTGTGGCTGCTGCGGTGGCTGCTGCTGTGGCTGCTGCGGCTGCTGCTGCTGTGGCTGCTGCGGCAGCGGCAGCTGCTGCTGCTGGGGTGGTTGCTGCTGTTGTTGTTGCGGCAAGTGCTGCGGTGCCTGTGACGTTGCTGTGGGCTGCAGTCGAGGGCTTTGCTGTGGTGGGATCTGGAACCGCTGTACTTGTTGCTGCTGCTGCTGGTTCTGCTGCTGACGCTGTTGCTGCTGCTGCCCCAGACTCAACTGTGGCTGAAGCTGCTGCTGTTGCTGCTGCAGGTGCTGCTGCTGCTGCAGCAGCTGAAGTTGTCTACCGGGTCCTTGCTGCAGGCCCTGCTGCTGCTGCTGTTGCTGCTGGCCTGGCTGCTGTAGCTGTTGAATGTGAGGAGGTTGTTGCTGCTGCTGCTGTTGCTGGTGCTGCTGCTGTTGCTGCTGCTGCTGCTGCTGCTGCTGCTGCTGCTGGACGGAAGGCATGGCAAGCCCACCAAAACCGCCGCCAGTACCTCCTCCACTAGCCATGTTGGATTGCCACCACTTACGCGTCCGTTGCTGCTGCTGCTGCTGCTGCTGCTGCTGCTGCTGCTGCTGCTGCTGCTGCTGACACTAACGCTGCACATCGGCCTCTTGCAGCTGACGCTCCCGTTTTGGCTGGAATCGCAGCAACAGTAAAAGTTGTTCCAGCAGCGGCGCAAGTTGCGGCGTCTGCTGCGGATTCAGCTCGCTGCCTGTACCCTGTCGCCGCAATTTTGCACGTTGTGGAGGTCAGGGAAGGTTAAACACTGTCAAGGAGTCGTTCTTGAGCGGATTGTTACCAAAACAAACATACATGGTACCCATGTACAAATACAGTCTTGAGCTCCCACCCATCACATAACTCAACATTAACTTCTAAACACACATCGTAAACAATGCAAGCCCCACATGAGAACATGGGCATGTCAAAAGCACATGCCATGCATTGACTACATGAATTTATTCACAATCGGGTTAGCGCCACTTAAGAACAACAGTTTGCAACGAGTTTAAGACCACTACAATCTCTTACAAGGGCCACCATGCCTCGAAAAGGAACCTGTCGGGCCCCATGGGAGCGAGGAATAGCAAGAACCCGGGCATACGTGAACACTGAACTTCATATGTACCTCAAGTGTACAAATCCATGACATCCATGCGTGGATTCTGTTACACATCAATGGCCACCTTATGCCACTTCCACATTCTCACGCTATTTTGTTAAAGGACATCTGGACAACTCTCCCGACTATTGGTGTCTTGCTCCACAATTTCATAAGTTGTATGACACTTCAAGAAGGTAAAGTGAAGTATCACAAGTGATATCAATGTTTTATATCTTTGTCAGCCTTTTAGCATCGTTATTTTGATGGCCTCGCACAACATGGGATGCACATAATGACAAGAGCAGCACACCTATCCTGGGCACGGTGAACTTATAAGGATTTGAGTGTTGGAGGGACATCATTTCATAATGTAAGAGAACCCTTTCTTAACAACAAAAATAGTTTGGTAGGCAATGAAATGAATGGCGGTGGAATGACAAACCCAACAATGATTCATGATTCAAGCCATCAAGCTCAATGGATCCCCATCACACTGCCAAATAGAATGAGACCTAGAGTGATGGAGTAGGTCTAAATAAAGCATGAAAACTTATGGATGAAAGCACACTGAAACACATAAATAAGCACACACATAGTTCGTTGAAAACGTAGTGTTGCATCACATGATTGCATAGATGCATGCAGATTTCAAATCAAAGACCTGATTCCCACACCATATCTAAAAACTAGACGTGACATAGTAGAAGGCGTTGGATCCGTATAGGCAAAGCACTGCCTAAGTGCTTATGATAGGACTTGGTGTTGTTGGTCGACATGGAAGCCACCTCGATGCCTTCACAGAGGTGGCTCTACGGTATAGCGTGTACACTACACAAGGTCCAACTGTTGTAGGCATCACATAGAGAGCTCGATTGATGGTCTTGTGGCAAAATTGTGATCTTAGGTCCCTAGAGGTAGGCTTGTTGTACTAGCCACTAAAGGCATACTAGATTGAGTAACTTATGTGCCTTGAAGTAGTCTTAGGGCGGGCCGTGGAGGTTCCTAGCTAAAAGGTCAAAGAAAGTTGCATAACTACCTAGCTGGTTGCATATCCACCTAGGCGCGCTCAAGAGTCATAAGGCAGCTACGGGGTAATTAGGAAACTGAAAGGATCATCTGGAGTTGAAAGGTCAATGGAAGCAGAAGGGTCATAGGTCTGCCTATGACTAAAAATCTTCTTTTTTTGGAAAAAAGTTGGAAGCCTTGGAGAAAATAATCAAAGTAATTTTAAGGTAGTTGAAAGGAAAACTTCAAAGAGCATCGGGTTGTTGTGCCTCGAAAATCTTCATATAATACAAAACAATGACAGGCTATATTAGTGCCCCATAGATTTTAAAATCATCTATTAAAAAAAATCAAATCAACATTGTAGGATATGTACACTTCTTAGTTGTGTAAATAATTGCCCAAAAAGAGAGACACCCAAATCTTTAGTGAAGATCAAATTCGCTTCTCCTCCCCAAGCCGTTCAATTGTATAAGGTTAAGAGCTAAGAAAACTTGATGCTACACAAATGTTTAGATGTGGAATTTACTGTTACTAACTTCCTTTCCCAAAAAAGGACTTGAAACTTGCAACCTCTTTCTACATGCATGAATTTTTGTTTATGGTTCATTTGCGACAGCATCAAACAACACCATGGAGCGAGAGGAATTACTCACACAAAGGGTCTAACATGGCTGATCAGACTTTTTCCAGCTCTCAATTATTTTGATCGAATCGGGGAACAGATGTATGCTACACCAGATAAAAATATGAATCTTTTAGTATTATCCATGTGTATTCAAAAAAAGAAAAAGACAAGCCCAATCAATGATGAAAGATTTAAACACTTTTTCAACACTTCAACATGGTACAACATTCCTCAAAGTCTCAGAAACATATGAATAAGTGAAACATTAGCATCAATGAGTGATGTTTCCATTATAACAAAAACCTAAATTTTGATGTATTTATCACATTACAATGTTCTACATAAATGAAAAGGATGCCCAAGTGATCATATGTAGAGAGGGATATATATTTTTTGCTTTCAAGCTTGGATCTAGGAATCCAACAACTAGCAACCACAAATCCATTATTGGTTTGCACAATCCCCATGTTTGTCACACGTATGCAAGCATTTTCATGGTGGATACTTGGCACATGCAATGATTTGACCGATCTCCATAGTCCATTGGTTGGGGTTACCCTTTTCGTTGTATACATCTTACTCAATGATGAGATAAAGGTTAACGGACCAACCCACAAAAATTATAACTATGGGTGGTCACTCCACAAATGGGTGAAAACATTGACAAAACCATTGTTATAGAAAGAAGAATGACAAAATTTCAGATTTGAATTCAATTACTAGTTGAAATGCATGCTATGTAGCTGACCAAAGGTCATGGGGACCTAGAATGAGATTAATAGACATATTTTTCCCATGGTGGATGAAGGAGTTATCGAATTATCCACATCACCATGTGGAAGTTTCTTTAAGATAAGGATGGTGAAACATAGATACGCATGGACCACTCAACATTGAAATTTTAATAAGCATTTAGAATTATTTTCATCTCTCGTTATTCCACAGAATTCTTAATTGATTCCATGGAGATGAAATTCCTATCTAGATAAACTTCAATGCGATTTATCACTAGTTTTGTGCATCAAATCATAACACAAAGAAGATAACATGTAAGACCCACTACAAGTACATCTTCTTCATGGTATTTCAATAAGACTCATAAATCACCTTAGAATATTCAAGGTGCTTATGAAAAAAATCAAAGCCACTTCATGATCTCCTACGGAAATCTAGATTTTTGTTTTTCAAATTCTTCCTCTTAAGTTGGTGTGTTCCATTTTTATCAAGTTTCATGAGAAAAAAGAGTGTAGAAAATTGGTGAAGATGTCAAAATTTATGGAAGCGTAAATTATGACGATGATTTCATGTACCGTTGAAGATAATGCAAACCATTATGAGAAACAAAAAAATCTGAATACTTGCAATTCAAAGGGTTAAGAGAATGGTTGAGGGATGAAAGGTGTGAAGTTGTGGAGAAAGGAGGGAGGGAAGGAGGGATGGTGTGCCGTTGAGAACGTTTGATGCATGGAGAGGAATGAGGAAGCATTTGGGTGTGATTTTTGGCAAAAAGGGTTTGGGTCAGACAAAAGAGAGGGCGAGGGCGCAGTAGTGGTGTTGAGCGTGATGGTAGAAAGTGAGGCATGACATGATTTTAAGGGATTGGGGTTAAATCGTAGGTGTAGTGGATTTAATGAAATCCTTGACTAACTAGGCCAACCCGTCCAACCGCACACAGTCTTAGGTTACCATGCTCGAGCCACGTGACTCCTTCGACCGGTCCGCATAGCACGACAACGCTACACCCCTTCCATTAGGAGTGACAACTGCCTCCACATCTTCAATAATCCCAACGTGGGATTGGAGCTGTGGAGCTCTGATACTAATGTAACGGATTAGACAAAATCCTTGACCGACTAGGCCGAAATTGTGGTGCTTGTGGGTCATCCTGTCCAACCGTCCGTAGTCCCAAGTGACCCCGCTCGAGCCACGTGGCTCCTTTGACCGGTGGGCGTGGCATTGCCACGCTACACTAGGTGAAGGTACACATTTTCTATTTTCTCATCTTGACAAACTTGACCTCTTCGAATGCTTTTTTTGACAAAGGTAGAATGCAATAATTGAACTTGCTGCTGCTATAGTTGACGAATCCATAGTTGTTGGCGTTATCAGTATATTCGGTTTCCTCACCGTATTTTTCCATTCGAGTTATTGACATTGATGAAGCATCCACGGCAAGGGAACAAGTGGAGCACTGATAAAAACTGTCTTGATTTTGTGGTGGTGCATGGGGTGGGAAATGCAAGTGTGTTGGGTTGGGAGTGGAATCCAATTTTATGTACGAGACGAGTCATAAAATGAGATTTGTCATATCGGATAATGCCGAAGTTGGCCGAAAGTTAGAGTAAGGATGTTAACGGCTCGAGATGGCTGGCCTAATCCAAGGAAAAGATGGTTTTGTATCGTGTACCTTCACATGAGGAGGAGTATGCATGTCAGAACAAAAGTACCTTCTTCCTCCAGATTAGGTGCTTGGGTAAGTGAGGAAAGCAACGTGGGTGACCTAGCAGGTCTGTTGTGCCAGGGTATTCTTGTTTTCAAAGATTGGCGCTTTTTTGTGCGGCAAAATGGCACATATATCGGCGCAAACGTCAACATAAGCATGAGATATCCGCGAGTTAAAACATATCAACCATGCTATATCTTAAAAGTTAGAAAGACAACTACGATGTGCCCATTGCATGGCCATGTCGAATCGAGGATGCAAGCCGCGGATTGAGAGAAGCAAGGGGGATGACGTGTTACCCCCCTCGTCACGAGAATTGCGATCGAGTGATGAGCCATTTTCTTTGACTCGCAAAACCCCATTAGCGGATGTAGGGTTTTATGTTTGCGCGAGCTCCTCCCGCGCAAACATAGAAAACCCTCAATCTGCGAATGGGGGTTTGCGAGTCCAAAAAAACAAAAGGCCCATCACTCGATCCCGATCGAGAAAAAACCCCTTTTTAATCTTTTTTAGAAACAAAATACACTTCACTACATACAAATTGCTTTCAAACCCTACCCCAAATTACACTATGGGTTAAGGGTTATGTTTTCATGCGGGCTCCTGTTGGCCCCCGTGACCGCTTGGCCCAACACGTTCCCTTTCGGACCCCCAACTAAAAAACCTTGTAAACCTTTATGAAAAAAGTGACAAACCCCTCCATTGAGGGGTTTGTCACTCGATGGCACGCATCATCGACATAGTGTGTGCAGTTGGATATTGCGGTTTTTTTATGCTCGCTGGGTATGGCGTTCATAAAGAAGGGAAAAACCAAGAATTGGATATGGCGTTGTTAATGTGCGAAACGTACTGGGCATGCCGTTCCAATTTTTGAGTTTGCGGGCACGCTAGCTTTAGTTTTGGTCATGGTGGTTATCTAATCTTCTCACCGAAAGCTATGTCGTCTTTGCATGAAATGTAGCATTGGAATGCAAACATCAACAAGCTCCTCGAACAATCAAAAACCCCTCTTTTGAGGTGTTTGTGATTGTTCGAGGGAGGGGTTTGCGTGGGGTTTGCGTGGGTGATCCGAGACACCCCTACAAAGCGAGGGCATCTACAGGGCCCCGTAACCACGGTGTAGCGAAAGGGCCGGTTTGGCCCTCCCTCCTCGCTGATGCGAGGGGTGGTTGCGCACCACCCCTCGCGTCAGCAAGGGCTGGCCGGCGGCCAGCAGTTCGCTGGCCGTCGGCTAGCTCGCTGCCGGCCGGCTGGACGGCCGGCGGCCGGCCAAGCGACCGGCCGGCCACCGGCCGGCCAGCCGCAAGTCGCCGATCGCGGCCTCAGCCGGATCGGCGGCTGAGAGGCCACGAGGGCCTCGAGGGCGAGGCCTCGTGGCCTCGTGCCCTCGTCCCCCCTCGCCCTCCTTGCAAAACAAGCAAGATAGGACGAGGGATAGTGGGAGCGAGGGTGAGGACAAAATGCCTGGCGCGAAATCGCCAGCGTGCCTCGCACGCGACGATTTCACGCCAGAACGACAAAACGAAACTCGAAGTTCGTTTATGACGAACTTCGACGTAAAACAAACGGAATAACTCGTGCGAACACATGAGTTCGAGGTAAAAACCCCCGGTTTGGGTCCCAAAACCAGGGGTTTGGTTAAAAACGGAAATGGGCCTCCAGAGACTCGAAATAATCGAGTCTCCCTGCTCTGGGTCGTTGATGACGATTGCCCCTCAGTCTTGCGAAGGGGGTAAACCCCTGACGTGGACTGGGAATGCCATTGTGCGAACTCCGACGATGACTTGAGAGCAGGAGCTGGAGATCCGACCCGTTACAGTGGTTCTCAGAGCGAGACGACCCTCGCGACCAAGGGTTCGACGGAAACGGCGGCTACGACATAGATAAGACGCCGCCGGCAGCCGCAAGCAGCAGCAGAAACGCCAGAAGGGACTACGGCGTCTACACTTCACGGATTGAAGCACCGTAAAGTGCGTTAGAGAGCTTGAAAAACGCTCTACTTTGTGGAGACCCTTATTTCTAGCCTCTCTTCACTTCCAGGGGGCTAGGAAGATTTTTGTGGGGCGGGTTGGGGAGTTCCCACCCTCTAAAACCACAAAATCCTCCTCATTTTGAAGGCTCCTTCAAAATCCCTTCATCCAAAAATTGGGACAGCGCCCCTCCCCAAGCTTAGGGACTCTCACGGCTTGAGAGAACCCTGAAAAGAAGGTGGGAGACACCTTGGGGATTTTTGGCGGCTCCCCCAACGCCGCCGGCTGAAGGAGGACGCCGCCAAGGGGCGTTAGACGCGCAAAGAAGACTCAAGAGGAGGCCAAGGAAGACAAGAAGACAAGAAGAAGACAAGAAGCTAGAAGAAGGATTGGATGAATTGCTAGAAATTGTGTAATCCCTCTCCTTTTGTTTGGCCTAGCTTTGTGAGCGGTACTCAGACTTGTTGTCAATTCCTTGTATTGTAGTTTTCTTTTTTCCTAGGTACTAGTGCTTGCCAATCGCAGTGAGTCACGGCTTAGGAAGTCTAGTTCCAAAATCCACGACCTTGTGCCGACGTGGCGGCCTAGGAAAACAGAAATACAAATTGAAATTGCCTTACCGATCGTGAGAGCAACGTCTAAGGAGGCGATTCCTCCTCGTTGTGGGGTGATCCTCACAACAAACTTCACGTGCTAGTTGCACGAGCGACGGGATGGCAAGTGCCGGACCGTTTAAGACCAACAAGGGCAAGGTGGTGACGGCGTCACCACGAGCTCTCGGCAGACTCCAAGTTTTGGGAGCCGCCGCCGCGAGCACGGTTGCCAACTCAAAGGCAACCGTACCACCAAGGGCAACCCTACCGCCTAAGCCAACCGTCGCCAACCTCGGCGACACCGAGAAGCGTGCGGAGGCCGCAAAGGTGCTCGACGAGCACGTCGACGCGCACATGGGTGACCCCCATGCGACGGATGACGCGATGGAGGAGGATCTTCCGGAGGAGGACCCCGACGACGGGCACGACGTCGACGATGGCGAAGGCGATGAGGATCGCGACCATCGCAGTCGTCGTGCGACAAACTCAAGCCGATTGCTCAAGAAGGGCAAGACGCTCGCCGCATCGCCTGAACCTGCCGATGGCAGCGAGACTGCCGAAAGTAGCAAGGGCGTTGAAAGCAGCCACACAGGAAGTTCCCGCAAGAACGAGCCGGACAACGTTGCCGCGAAGGCAATTCGCGATGACCGTCATAGGCTCGCAAAGTTTGCTGCCGAGGCCGCAGGCCGACTCAAGATCACCACCGGTGGTGGAGATACGGCGCCACTCGGAGGAATGGGGACGGACCCTCCTTCCTACGATGCGGCCGCAATGGGGCAATGCAGCGCCCACTCGAGCGTCGTCGCCGATGACAGTCTCCTCCGAAAGGTGGGACTCCTTGGAGGCGTGTACGCGAACCGTACCCTCTTGCAGTGGGTAAGGGTGCACGGACAACGCGAGGCCCTGGAGGCTATCGCCGATGCTCTGACGACATCAGAGCTCAAGTTCGCATTCGCCAACCTGCTCGCCCACGTCGAGCAGAGCATCACGGACCTTGACCGTGATCGTCAGCTGCAGCGCCTGGCCGCCCATGAGGCAAGCCGCCGATGCAACGACCTCGACAAGGCGTTGCAGAGCGTGACCCACGTGCGGATGCAGCAGCAAGTGCAGCGTGCCGCAGCTACGGAGGCCACTGCCGTCGGCAGGGACGACTTGCCTACCTCGACGACTTCGGGGTCGGTCATGAACACGTCCTTCCTCTACAGTGTGGAGATCTTCCGGAAGGGTGTGTAGCTGACCGACTGGCTGAACCACATGGAGCACGTCCTACGTGTCCACAAGGCTCCACTCAGTTAGTGGGGCGACCTTGCCACGACGCGGCTTGAAGACAAACTCTTCAAGTACGTGGTCAAGGAGTGGACTGCGCAGCAGCCGCACCTCGAGTGGCAGCCCATGCCGTGGGAGGCTTTCTGCGCAATCATGCGCAAGAAGTGCACCCAATGTGAGGAGGCGCAACGCGCCTTCCACAAGATCAAGGACTTCAGGCAGCTGGGCAGCTCGCTCGATCCTACTTGAGCGAGTTCACCGCACTCGTGGAGGAAGCCGAAAGCTTCACCGAGGGCGATGGGACTCAGACGTTCAAGTACCCAGAGTGCATACTACTGGAGTACTTGCGTGATGGTCTCGCCAGCGAGAAGCTGCAGGACAAGACCACCACGACAGCCACTGGCCAAGCTTGGACAAGCTGGAGGGCGTTGTGCGACTACATGAGCGAAGTGTATTCGGCAAACCCGAAACACTACTCTGATGCACGGCCGAACGTGCGTGCACATCAGGGGCGCGACATGCGCGTGGACGCTGCAGGGGCTGGTGGGTCAGCTAGACAGCGGGGCGGGGCCAAGGGCAAGCAGCCTACAAACCCTCCGGCCAAGAAGGCTGGTGGATACAAGGGTCCCAACAACAAGCGCAGCCGCGAGAATGACGAGCTGCAGGCGACGCATGAGCGTCGCAACGCAGCCTTCCGCGAAGGGCTCTGCCACAACTGCATGCAGCCGGGCCACTTTAGGGCTCAGTGCCCTGAGGCTGCTGGTGGTGCACAAGAGGTCGCGGCGCTTGCTGCAGCAGCAGCACCTCGTGGGGATGGTGCAACAGGAGGCCGCGGACAAGGCCGTGGACAGGGTCGCGGTCGCGGCAATGGGCCCGGCCGTGGTAACGGACAGGGCCGTGGGGCGGGTTTTCCCCACCCCTGAGTGACGTCAGTGGGGACCACTCAGGGGTAAAAGTGGATCACGAGTGTGAGTTCATGTTTTCAGATGAGGATGTTAAACAATTTGAGTTTTTGACGAGTTCAAATTTCTCTGTTGTTTTCTCCCCTCTCATTGAACCTCATTCTGCACTTGCTGATTGACATTGCCCACTAATTCTTGCATCACCAGACAAGATGCATGACCGAACCTGCTTAGTGGTGGCGACACCAACCACAGTGCAAGAGTTGTGTAACACGGTGATTGAAATAAACGCCCTCAAAGCGATGAGTTCAATCACATTTGCAGTACCTTTAGTCGACGATTTTGACCCAGTGAAATTTAAAGACTGGAAGGTGCTGGCCGAATATACACGTGCCCACAAGATGTGGACTCGAGTGGGTGAATCATGGGGGTTGCAACGCCCGTCGTACAGATTCCATGTTTATGACAAACTCGGCTTACCGTCGTCGAGTCTGTTCACTCGGAAGAGTAGAGGCAACATGACGATGCAGTTCAAAGGACACCTAGCTGGTGCTCCCGTGAACATACTGGCTGACACTGGAGGGGACGACTCTTTTGTTAGCCTTGGCTTTACCCAACAGGTTGGCCTGAAGTACGAGCCATCGAATGGCGCAGTTGTTGTCGGTGACAACTGTACGGTACCCGTGATCGGTACTTGTTAAGCAAAAATTTGTATTCAAGGGTACACACAGAGTGTCACGTTGAAGGTACTCAACCTTCTTGACCCGTTCGACGTGGTGCTAGGCGTTCCCTGGCTTTGTGACAACAAGGCTCTAATGTGCTTTGAATCAAAGCGTTTGATCCTTCGGAAAGGACAACGCCGCTTTACGTTGATTCCGAGTACGGAATTATCACCGACCCGACTCAAAATCCATGCCAGCTTGTCTGCAATGCAGGTCAAGAGACGTATTCGATAAGGTTGTCGATACTTCTTGGCTCAGTTGCAGAAAGTGGAGGACGACGTGACGGAAGACACGCCACAAGAGATCAGATCTCTATTGGCGGAGTTCTCGGATGTATTCCAAGACCCACCGGCTGGGCTTCCACCAGAAAGACACATGGGCCACACGATTCCACTGCAACCGGAGGCGACTCCTCCGTTCAGACCCATGTATCGCCTTAGTCCAGCATTAAGGCGAGAGGCCGAACACCAAATCAAAGAGTACCTTGCAAAAGGATGGATCGAGCCAAGTAGCTTGCCGTACGGTGCGCCGATCCTTTTTGTGAACAAAAAGGACGGTGGTTTACGCATGTGCGTGGATTACCGGGCGTCGAACAAGCTGACGGTGAAAAATCGATTCCCCTCACCGCGGATTGAGGACCTTTTTGACCAACTCCAAGGCGCAAAAGTATTTTCGTCCTTGGATTTGTCTCAAGGGTACCATCAAATCCGCATCACGGAAGATGATGTGCCCAAAACCGCGTTTCGAACGCACATGGGACACTATCAGTTCTGAGTGTTATGCTTCGGGCTTACAAATGCCCCAGCAACCTTCCAAGGAGAAATGAACCGAACGTTCGCCAAGCAACGCGGACAGTTTGTCTTGGTTTACCTGGATGATATCCTGGTGTACTGCAAATCAATGGAAGAGCACATAGAACATCTGCGCGAAGTTCTCGCAATCCTTTGGGAACAGAAGCTCTATGTGAAAGTGAGCAAGTGCAAGTTTGCACAAGATGAGCTCGAATACCTTGGACACATCGTCGGCAAGGACGGCATTCGCGTCGACCCATGAAAGGTCCAAGCCGTTGTGGACTGGCCACGCCCCGAAAATGTTGGGCAGATTCGGTCTTTCCTCGGCCTTGCAAACTACTTTCGACGGTTTATGCAATGGTATTCGACCCTGGTAGCACCGCTAACCAGGCTCACGCGAAAAGACGTGCGTTGGGAATGGACATCTGATTGCGAGAACGCTTTTCTCAAAGTCAAAGAGCTTCTCTCCACGGCGCCTGTCCTAGCTCTTCCGGATCGATCGCAACCGTGGGAGGTTCGATGTGATGCGTCGGTAGTTGGACTTGGAGCCGTCCTCATGCAGAATGGTCACCCAGTTGCGTATGAGAGCCGAAAGCTCATACCCGCGGAAACGCGGTACACGACTGGGGATCAAGAGCTCCTTGCGGTAGTACACGCTTTCAAGATGTGGCTTTGCTACCTTGAGGGTGCTGAAGGGGGTGTGACGGTCGTGTCTGACCATAATCCATTGGTGTTTTTCCAAACGCAACCGAACCTGTCAAGACAACAGGCGCGTTGGAGCGAATACCTGAGTCGATTCTCGTTCACATGGGAATATCGGCAAGGACGAATCAATGTGGCCGATCCACTAAGCCGACAACCCGTGGAAATTAAAGCAACCACCGAGGTCAGTGGGTGTTTTATGGCCATTGCAACAGCAACTGTACAACCACCAGATCCCCCTGCACCTCTGCGTCAACCACCACGAGAGATTGTCCATTACAACGGTTTTGTAAACAGGATCCGGATGGGATACTGTGTGGATTCTTGGTTTCAAGACTCTCAAAATCTGGACAAGTACGGCTTGGTGGAGTCCGCAAGAATCTTCTGGCACGGGGAACAAGTTGTTGTGCCAAACTCGGGAGACCTTCGAGCAAAGGTTATCTCCCAGTTCCACGACCCGCCGGTCGCAGGTCACGTGGGACCCCGAAAGACTGGGCAGGCACTCTCGGACCTCTATTGGTGGCCAGGATGAAGTTTCGATGTTTGTAAGTATTGCATGACATGCGACCCATGTCTTCGAAATAAGGCTAGTAACAAGAAGCCTGCTGGACTCCTCCAGCAGCTTCCCGTTCCTGGGACTCCATGGGAGTGCGTCAGCATGGACTTCATTACTGGTCTTCCGGACACGGCCCGTGGCCATGATGTAATACTAGTGGTTGTGGATCTTTTGACGAAGATGACACACTTCATTCCTACAACCACTGACGTGAACGCAGAGGAGACCGCTCGTCTCTTCTTTGAGGGTGTCGTAAAGTACCACGGCTTGCCGTTGCGTATTATCTCCGACCGAGATCAAAAATTTGCTAGTAAGTTCTGGCAAAAGACGCACGAGTACCTCGGCAGCGAGTCGCAAATGTTGACAGCGTTTCACCCTCAAACTGATGGACAAACAGAGCGCATGAATCGCACTCTGGAGCAGATGCTCCGCATGTACGTGGACCCTGCCATGCATGATTGGGATGAATTCCTAGCACCGGCAGAGTTTGCGGTGAACAACTCGGTGAACGAGTCCACACAGTTCACACCGTTCGTGTTGAACAGTGGTCGGCATCCAGTGGTACCCTCTTCATTGGTGAAGAGTGGGAGTACAGGAGGGCAGGTCCCTTCTGCTCAAGCCTTTGCCGAGCGCATCGACTCCTTGTTACAGGAGGGAAAGGGTCACCTTCAAGCAGCTCGGAGGCGACAAAAGGCATATGCCGACAAAGGTCGCCGGGAGGTATCGTTTGACATCGGTGACAAAGTGCTGCTTAGCACTAAAATCCTTCAGTTGAAGTCGCCAGGGGCAATAAAACTTCTACCGAAGTGGATTGGGCTGTTTCCCATTGTGGCACGTATCGGGCCAGTGGCATGCCGATTGCTACTTCCGCCGAGTATGAAGATACATGACGTGTTTCATGTGAGCCTGCTGGCTCCATACACGGCAGAAGGAACCGTTCAGCCACCGCCAGCAGTCTTGGCTGCCGACGGCCAATACGAGGTCCTTCGCCTACTCCAGCACCGAGAGCGTACTCTTCAGTCGCGCATTGTCAGGGAGTACCTCGTCCATTGGGCCGGTTGTGGACCTGAACATAATTCATGGGAGCCCGAATCTTAGTTGCCCACAAGGGTGGTCAACGAGTACTGGAGCGAGCTTGCAGCCCGCACAGATCGAAGCGTGGCAGGAGGTACCACCTGAACGCGGGAAAAGTGAACAACATTCCCACAGGGCAGCATTCATGGACACCGGCCATAGGTGGTTGGGGACGCCCAACATGGTTGTCGCGCGGACGCTCCAGCCTAAAGGGGGGAGGCCGCTAGCCGTGCTGACCTACAATTTGCAGCTTAGGTCTACGTACCATGCACGTGTTCATGTTTAGCTGGTGATTGAAATTATTAATTTTCTTTCACAATGTTGATGATTTACTGACTGTCAATCCTACTTGTTGTTCATGAACCGGGACGGTTCATAATAAGTGGGGAGGAATTTAGCGGGAGGGCCGGTTCGGCCCTCCCTCCTCGCTAATGCAAGGGGTGGTTGCGCACCACCCCTCGCGTCAGCGAGGGCTGGCCGGCGGCCAGCAGTTCGCTGGCCGTCGGCCAGCTCGCTGCCGGTCGGCTGGACGGCCAGCGGCCGGCCAACTGCCAGCCGCCGATCGCGGCCTCAGCCGGATCAGCGGCTGAGAGGCCACGAGGGCCTCGAGGGCGAGGCCTCGTGGCCTCGTGCCCTCGTCCCCCCTCGCCCTCCTTGCAAAACAAGCAAGAGAGGACGAGGGATAGGGGGAGCGAGGGTGAGGACAAAATGCCTGGCGCGAAATCGCCAGCGTGCCTCGCACGCGACGATTTCGCGCCAGAACGACAAAACGAAACTCGAAGTTCGTTTATGACGAACTTCGACGTAAAACAAACGNGGCCGGCCACCGGCCGGCCAGCCGCCAGCCGCCGATCGCGGCCTCAGCCGGATCGGCGGCTGAGAGGCCACGAGGGCCTCGAGGGCGAGGCCTCGTGGCCTCGTGCCCTCGTCCCCCCTCGCCCTCCTTGCAAAACGAGCAAGAGAGGACGAGGGATAGGGGGAGCGAGGGTGAGGACAAAATGCCTGGCGCGAAATCGCCAGCGTGCCTCGCACGCGACGATTTCGCGCCAGAACGACAAAACGAAACTCGAAGTTCGTTTATGACGAACTTCGACGTAAAACAAACGAAATAACTCGTGCGAACACACGAGTTCGAGGTAAAAACCCCCGGTTTGGGTCCCAAAACCAGGGGTTTGGTTAAAAACGGAAATGGGCCTCCGGAGACTCGTAATATTCGAGTCTCCCTGCTTTGGGTCGTTGATGACGATTGCCCCTCAGTCTTGCGAAGGGGGTAAACCCCTGACGCGGACTGGGAACGCCATTGTGCGAACTCCGACGACGACTTCAGAGCAAGAGCTGGAGATCCGGCCCGTTATACACGGGGCCCGGTAGATGCCCTTGGAAAAGCAAAAAAGACCCTCATCCCCGAATGGAATTGGGGGCTGGGTTTGAAATTATTTAGTATGCAAACTAGGCTGGTTTGTGTGCCACTGGAAAAAATGTCAAATGTTGAAATGAGCGTTTTAGCTCGATCGCGATGGAGCGATGACCCTTTCTTTTTTTTTTTCGACGCGCAAACCCCCTTTTACGATGTAGGGTTTATGTTTTGTGCAAGCTCCGCTCGTGCAAAACATAGAAAACCCCAAATCGGAATGGGGGGTTTGCGCGTCGAAAAAAAAACCAAAAGGGTCATTGCTCCATTGCGATCTCGTGAGGGAGTGACGGTCGCGATCGAGCGACGGTCGCATGACCATCGTCTCCATGCTTGATCTACGCAGCATATGGCTGATTGAGCATGGCGAGCGAGGGCTGGATACATCGTTCCTTTTTCTAAACAGGTGGGTATGCCGTGTCAGAGTTTAGACTCGCGGGTATGCCAGCTTAAAAGTTAGCGCGGTTCGGGTATCCGAGCTATCACGCCCTATTGCTTTTTACGTGGATACGTCGTTCCTTTTTTCCAACCTGTCGATATAGCTAATTTAATTTGGTCCGGAGAGGGCACGCTATTTCATTTTTCGAGGGTGCGGGCATGCAAGCTTTAATTTCGGACATGGTGGGTATCTAATCTTTCTGCCCACGTAGATATGGCGACAGATGTCAAGAATTCTGTAACACTGAAAGTGCCGCGAGTAATTATGTAAATACATTTCTTGTTGGACCCTCCCTGAACGAAGTTTCGGTCCGAGGGCTCATGCTGACGTCTCACTAGCAGGCTTGGAGCTCCAAAACCAGAGAAAAAGGTTTCCTCGTACAAGGGGAGGCCACGTTTGAATTCAAATGAAAGTTTGAAGGTGCCACCGGACGACGCTAGCACGTCCTGATTCCAGACTCCATGTCCGGCTCCAGCATGGCAGGAAGTGCCACGTCAGCGCGGGAGGGGCGTCAGCGGCGCACCGGCGTCTTCCTCGTCACTCCCAACGCCCTCCATTGCGCCAGCATCACCACAGCGAGCCCGGGTGCCTCCCTGGGCGTCGTCAGCGGGGGGCATGGCTCCTCCTCTCCCTGCCAGGAGCTCTCAAGAGGGGCGAAGGGTCCGAGACGATCCGAGCCAGGTCCCCGAACGTGGCGCGCCGGAGAGAAGAGGAGGAGGCGGAATGACTCCACACTCGCCTTCACCGCCGCCGCCGCCGCTCTCGTCCTGGCCGCAGTACTCCTCCTCCCGTTCCAAGAAGCTGCCTGGAAGCTTCCAGAATGCAGCGCGCAAGCTTCGTCCGGGCAGCTGAACGCAGGATATCCTTCCTCTCAGGCAGCTGCTTCGGACTTCGCTTCCACGACCGACCAAAAACCATGTGCGTGGTGTTGAATTTCCATAAATCTACCCCTCCCCCCC
>SZWC01014524.1:28697-71351 GCA_023375785.1 Penium margaritaceum
CCCCCCTTTGTCTATTTTTTGTCTGGCTCCTTCAGCCACGGGCCATCTACCCTTAAGAGGCCTGTTGGCCCTTTCCCAGCCTTGTGGCCTTAACGTTCTAGCGTACTACGACATCCCCCCCCCCGTTAAATTTTGTCCCGATATTTTAGTTTTTTTGGCTCCCATCTCCTTTCCTTCACTCATCTCTCACCTCTCACCTCTCTCCTCTGTCTCCCTCTCTCCCCCCTCTCTCTGCTCTCTCTCTGTGCTCCCTCCTCTGCTCGCCTTTTGCCACGTCCCCTCTGTCATAGTCCCCTCTTCCTTCTCTATGTCTCTCTCCATCTCTCTCTACCCTCTCTCTCTCTTCTTTTTTCTTGGTCTCTTTCTCTCTCTCTCTTCCTCTTCCCTTCCTCCTTCTGCTCCCTCCTCTTGCTGCCCTCCTCGCTCCCTCTGCCCTCTCTGCTCCCTTCTCAATTTCTCTCCCTCTCTCATTTCTCCCCTTTCTCCCTTCCCTCCCTTTCCTTGCTCTCCATTCTTCCCTCCTTGCTCCCCGCTCCCTCTCTCCCCTCTCTACTCTTTGCTTTCCCTCCCTCCCTCTCCTCTCCTCCCCCGTTCCTGCCCTCTCCACCTCACCTCTCTCTCACCCCTGCCCGCTCTCCCTCTCTTCTCTCTCTTTCTCTGCCCCTCCCTCTCTGCTCCGTCCCTCTTGCTCTTCTCTCTCTTCCCTCTCTACTCTCTCTGCCTTGCCTGCAATCTCTCTTACCTCTCTCTCTCCCTCTCTCTTTCTCTCTTGCTACCTCTCTCTTGCTCTATTCTCCTCTCTCTCTCTTTCCCTCCTCTTACTGCTCCCTCCACTCTATGCCCTCCTTGCTTCCTCTTCTCCCTATGATTTATTCTCTTTACCTCTCCCTCCGCTCCGTTTTCTTTTCCTCTCCCTCTCTTTGTTCTTTCTCATCGCTCTCCTCTCTCTTCCCCTCTTGCATTCCGATCCCTCTCTCCGTGCTCTGCTCCTCTCTATCTTCTACCTCTCCTCTCTTTTCTCCCTGTCCTCCCTGTGCTCTCTACTCTCCCTCCCTCTCTCTCCATTCTCTCCCCCCTCTCCCTCTCTGCTTTCTCTTCACCACCTCTTCCTCTCTCTCTGCTCAACTCTGCTCCCCCCTGCTTTCTCTCTGTCTTCTCTACCCCCTCTCTCTCTTCTCTCTCTATCATTGCCCCCCCCTCTCTGCCCCTTCTCTCTTACTCCTCTCTCGCTCTTCCCTTTGTGCTCCCTGCCTTGCCTACGCTCTCCCACCTCCCTCCCTAATCCCCCTCTTTCCCTCTCTTGCTCTCCCCCCAGTCTCTACCTCTCTATCTCCCTTTCCCTCTCCATACCCCTCTCCCCCTCTGTCTCTTGCTCTCTCTCTCTCTCTCTCTTCCCCTTCCTCTCTTTATCCCTCTCTCTCCCCCCTCTCCCTTTTCCTCCCCCACTATCTCTCTCCCCCTTTTGCTCTCCCTATACCTCCTGCCCACCCTCTCTCCACTCTCTCTCTCTCCCTGCTCTCTCCTTGCTACCACTCTCTCCCTATCCTCCCCACTCTCTCTCTGCTCCATCCCCCTTACCCTTCGCTCTCTCTTCCCTCTCTACCCTCTACTGTGCTTGTGCTCCCTCCCCACTCTCACTCTCTCTCCTTCTCTCCCCATATTTCCCTCTCTCTCTATCTCACTCTTTCTCTCTTTCCCTCTCTCCCTCTCTATGTCTTGCTTTCTCTCTCTTTCCCTCTCCACCTCCCGCCCTCTCTCCCTCTCCCTTCTTCTTCCTCTCACTTCCTCTCTCTCACTCCCTGGCTCTCCCCATCTCTCTCCCTCCCTCCCTCTCTCTCTCTCTCTCTCTTTTTCTCTCTCTCTCTCTCTCTCTCTCTCTCCTCCACTATCTCTCTCTCTGTCTCTCTCTCCCTCTCTCCCTCTATCCCCATGTCTCTCTCTCTCCTCATCTCTCCCCATTCCTCGATCTCTCTCCAACCCCTCTCCCACCCCTCTCTCTCTCCCTATCTCAATCCCCCCCTCCTTTCTCTCTCTCCCCCCTCCATTTGTTCTTCTCTTCTCTTCTTTTGTCTCTCCCTCTCTCTAGCCTCTCTCTCTCCTCTCTCTCTCTATCTTTTTCTCTCTCTCCCCTCTCCCCCACTCCTCTCTCTGCCTCTCTCTTGTCTTTGTATCCCCACCTCTCTCTCCCTTCCTCTCTCTCTCCCTCTCTCTCTCTCTCTCCCTTCCTTTCTGTCTCTCTCTCTCTCTCTATTTCTCTCTCCCTCTCTCCCTCACATCTCTCTCCCTCTCTCCCTCACATCTCTCTCCCTCTCTCCCTCACATCTCTCTCCCTCCCTCCCTCACATCTCATTCCCTCTCCCCCCATCTCTCCATCTACCTCACACTCTCAACACCACCCTCTCCCATCTCTCTCTCTCTCCTGCTTGCTCTCCCCCATATTTCTCTCCTCTCTCTATCTCTCTAGCTCCCCTCTACCCCCCTCTCTGTCTCCCTCTCTCCCTCTTCTGCCCCCCCCTCTCTTTCTCTCTCTCTCTCACTCTCTCTCCAACTTTCTTTCTCCCTTTCTCTCTCCCCCTCTCTCTCTCCCCACCTCTTTCACTCCCTATCTCTCTTTCTCCCTCTCTTTCCCCTCTCTCTCTCTTCCCCCTCTCTTTCTCTCTCCCTTCCCCTCTGTCTCTCTCTCTCCCAACTCTCCTTTCCCTATCTCTCTCTCTCTCTTGCTCTATCTCTCCCTTCATCTCCCGCTCTCCTTCTCCCCCTCCCCACTCCTCTCTCTCCCTCTCTCTCCTCACTCTCTCACCCTCTCTCTCTCTCCATCCCTCTTTTTCTCCCTCTTGATCTTAGTTCCTCTCTTTCTCTCGCTCTCTCTCTTTCTATCTATCTATCTCTCTCTCCCATTCACTTCTCTCTCCTTCCATCTCTGTTGCTCCCTCCTATCTCACTCTCCTCTCTTCTCTCCCTCTTCCCCCTCCTCTCTCTTTCCTCAGCCTTCCCTCACCCCCCTCCCAGCCTCTCTCCGCTCCCACAGCATTTACCCCTTTTCTCCTTTCTCACCCTACCCTCTTCTTTCTTTTCCTTGCTCTCTTCCTCTCTCCCTTTTCTTCTTTTTTCTTTCCCTCTACTTTCCCCATTCCTCCCCCTCCCCTTCCTCAGCCGATCTGCTCCCCTTCCACTTTTTTCGTGGCCCCTGCCCTTTCTTTTCCCTTCCCCCCACCTCGCATTCTTCCTCAACGTTTTTCCTTCTTCTCCAAGACCTTCCCTTCCTCCTGCGCCCCTCTGCCCCTCTCTCTCCGTCCCTATCCTCTGCCTCCTCCCCTCCTTTCTTTCATTTCCTTCCTCCAAGGTGTTCCCTCTCTCATTACCTTGGGTTTCACTTCTTTCCCTTTTTGCGTGTTCTACTCTTAAGTCTACGACCCCTTGGGTGGGCACGGGCTCGTGGGTTTGTCTGTGTCTGCGTTTCTTGGGTTACACGTGTACGCATCGACCTCTCTGGGACTTCCTCTCCGTCTCTTGATGAGATTGTTCCTTCTCACCCACCCTCTCTTACGTTTTTCCCATCCTCATGCTTTTCCCTACCCTTTCCCTCCTCCTTGCTTCTCTCTCCTTCCCTACTCCCCTTCCCTAATTTTTCCTTGTCTATTGGTTTCTTCTTTCCCTATTCCTATCCTCTCTTATGATCCTTCTCCTTGTTCCTCGTGTGTGCCCTTTGCATGTCTCATGGGCGCTTGTGTGTGGCTCGTAACCGCACACCTTCCCATCTGGCGCTTTGCCTGTATCCCCTTCCATCCTTGCCCTGCTGCCTTCTTTCCCATCCACCCCTCTTCCCCTTTTTTCCCCCTTTTCCCCTGTGGTTTTTATCCACTGTGCCTTGAGCGGCACTTCCCTCATTCTTTCTCGGTGTGTGTATGTGTTCCCCTCACCTATTTCCCTCTCTCTTGCTCTCTCTCTCTCTCTTCCCCTCCTTCTTCTACGCTTCTCCTCTTACCTCTCTTCTTCTCTCCTGCCTCCCTTGCCCCCTCTCTCTGCTACCTCCTGTGCTTGCCTTTTGCCCCATCCCCTCTGTTTGTATCCCTTCTTCCCCTCTCTATGTCTCTCTTTGTTTCTCTCTTCCCTCTCTCTCTCTCTCCTTCTCTCTCTAGGTCTCTCTCTCTCTCTGTCTCTCTCTTTCTCTCGCTCTTCCCCTCCTTTTGATCCCTCCTCTCGCTTTCCTCCCCACTCCCTCTGCCCTATTTGCTCCTTTCTCTTTGTCTCTCCCTCTCTCATTTAGGCACCTTCTCCCTTTGCTCTCTTTCCTCGCTCTCCTCTCTTCCCTCCTTGCTCCCCGCTCCCTCTCTCCCCTCTCCCCTCTCTGCTTTTCCTCCCTCCCTCTCCATTCCCTCTCCTCTTCCCCCCTCCCTGCCCTCTCCATTTCACCTCTTTCTCCCTCTGCTCACCCTTGCTCTCCCCCTCTCCTTTCTCTCTCTCCATTGCCCGCTCCCCCTTTTCCTTTCTCTCTGCCCCTCCTCTCTCTGGTTTGTAACTCTTGCCCATCTCCCTCCCTCCCTCCTCTTCCTCCTTCCTTTCCTTTCTTACTCTCCCCCCTCCCTCTCTCTCCTCTTCTCCTCCTTCCTCTCTTCTCCCTCTAGCTCCTCCCTCTCTGCTCTTCCTCTCTCGCCACCTTCTTACTATTGCCTCTCTCTTCCCCCCCTTCTTCTCTCTCACCCACCCCCTCCTACCGTGTGTCCACCTCCTCCTGTCCCTCTCTCTCCCGCATCGGCTCCCCTCTCCTCCTTGCCTTCTGCCCCTCCGCCTCCGTCCTCGCCATCACTGCTCCATCGGCTCTCGCTTGGCGTTTGGCTTTGGTCCGTTCCATATTTGGGCTCTCTCTTTGGTCCTGGCCCCTCCCCTTCATTGGGCCTCGTCTTCCCTGTGGTGCTGCTCCACCTCCTTCCAATCGGTCGTCCCCTCCGGCCTTTGGGTCCCCTCCTTTCGTTGCATCAGTCCTCCTCCTATGCCTTGGTGTTGCGCGCCCTCGGTCGGTCGCCGATGCCGCTCTCGTCCCCTCTCCTTCCTTTGACATCTTCCGGCTCCATCCCTATCTCATGCCTCTCCGCTCCTTTTCCCTTCCCCTTCCCCTTTTCTTTTTTCTCTCCCCTTTACCTCCTCCTATCTCTCCCCCTTTCCTCATCCCTTCATTGTTCCTTGCACCACTCTTTTCCTCTCCTTTCCTCTCTCTCTCCCTCTGTCCCAATCCAGTACCAGCGCTGTCGCCATCACCTACTTCCCTCATATGGGACCTCCCTTCCTCTCTTTCTCCTTCCTTTCTCCTTCCTCTCGACCCTATTTCCTCCTCTCTCCATTTTTCCTTCCTTTCTTCTCTGCCTCCTCACCCTCTCCCTCTCTCTCCCTCTTTCCATCTCTCCCCCTCTCCCCTTCTCCGCCTTCCCTTGTTTCTACGTTCCTCTCTCTCTCTCTCTCTCTCTCTCGTCCTCTCCACATCCTTTTTCTCTTCCTCCTTTGTCCTCTCTCCCTCATCTTTCGGCGTTCTCCTCCTCTCTCAGTGTCTCTCTTTCTTCCTCTTATCTTTCGGCCCTCTCACACCCTCCTCTCTCTCCCCTCCTCTCTCCTCTTTGTCTTTCTTCCCTGGCTCCCCTTCTCTTTCCCTTGCTGTTCTCTTCACTCCTCTTCTTCCCTTCTCCTTATGTTGCCTTTGCCTTTCCCACTCACGCCTGCGCTATCTTCTAGCTTCTCACGTTGTCATCTCTACATTTCCTCTTTCTCGTCCATGCTTTCTTTCTTCTTGTTGTTGTCCCATGTTTCGTCCCTCAGTTCTCCCCTTCTACCCTATGTCTTGTGAGTCGTGTCGACCAATCAGCTGTCTTGGCCTCTAGCACGTCCTTGTCTCTCCTGCTTCTGTTCCCCCTTCCCTCCTCTCCCTAATGCACACCCTAAAACACACATTACACACCATGGCTCCTCCCTCATCTCCTCTCACTGCTCACTCTTCGTGTAGCCACCTGTTCCTTACCTCCATTACTCTGTCCTTCACAGCGTGTAGTGACATGCTTGAGCTCGGTCTCGCCAGCGCTCTGGCAATTGCGGCAACTGCTAGAGCCGCTTCTGCTAAGGCTTAGTTCCTTGATGCCTCCTCTTATGCCCTAAGTCCTCACGCCTCTGATAGCTCTGGCCTTGTCAACGAGTCCGCCATCCTCTCACCTCGGTGTGTTGTGGCTGCGGCTATCACTTCCGCTCTTGCAACTCTTCATGCTCCTCCCCCACCACCCCCTCCTTTGCATCCCGCCCCTCCTCATGATCCCCACGCCCTCCTCTCGATTGCGATTGTCGATGCTCTTGCTACACGTCCGGTTCTCGATCCCTCACTCACCCTGCCTCACCTTGGTGATTCTGTAGCTTGCCCTCCCCACAATAATGTCGTCCATGGACTAGCAAGATTGGATGGCACCGTAGCTCTTGGCGCCGTGGTCGCTCATGGTGGAGCTGGCATTACCACTGCCGGCGGTGTAGGTGGTGCTGTTACAGCTGGTATTCTTGGTGGTGTTGTGGCTGGCGTCGATGGTGGTGCTATCCTTGCTAGTCCCGCTGGTGTTGCGGCTGCTACGGATGGCCACGTCGCTGCTACAGGCGCTGCCATCGGTGGTGTTGGTACTGCCAGGGGTGCTAATACTGTTCGCGGTGCAAATGCTTCCAGAGGTGCTACTCTAATTGGGGGTGTTATGGCCGCATGCGGGGCTTCTTTTGGTGACCCCTTGCTGCCCTTGCTTGCATTGAGGCTCGTCTAGACGCCATGACACTTGCCGTCACTTAGCTTGCTAGCCTTGGCCTTCGTCCGCCCACCTCGCAGATGCTTGTCACCTCCGCTCCTTGTCACGCTACAGGTACACCCTTCAGAGAGTGGTCCGCTCGCTTTGACTCATTGGCGCACATGCATGATTTTTGGGAGCACTACGACCGTGCTCCCACCCTCCCTGTTACACACCCGGATCGTACACCCCTCGCTTTTCACCTTCTCTATTCTGCCGCTCCCACCATCGCACTTCGCCAGCTTGATCGCTTCACCCCCACCCCGTCTCTCCTTGCTCGACCTTGCAAGGCTTGGGCCTCCCTTCTTTTTCTCTAATCCTTCATCTCCCTCCGCTTTGCTGCCTCCCTCCTGGCTAACCTGCGCTCCCTCTGCCATCGTCCCGAAAAATCCTTTAAGGCCTACTTTGGTCGCGCTGAGCTTCTCCAGAGCGTGCTGCTCACAACGAGTGCCTCCCTTACAAACGTGGCGTTCGTCACTTCTGACGTCGCCGGCCTCAATCCTGCCTTCTTGGGCGCCCTCACTTCCTTCCCTCTTGCCCTGACCCTACAACATGCCTATGGGACATCTGATGTAAAATGGCTCGCTCTTCTTGATGGTCTTTGTGTGTTCCTGATTACTTCTCAGCCTGTTGCAACCCTTGTTAAGCTCGTCCTCCCGGACGCCCTCCCTGGCCTCCTTCCCCCTCCTTCTGCCCATGCTCTTGTCCTTAGAGCTCTCGTTGGTGGCGTCGGTGGTCGCCCGCCGGTACGCTTGAACTGCGACGTTGTGGGTCATCGCCATGACTCTTGCCCTCTCCCCCCGGCTCCTGACCTCCGCGAGCAGATTGCCCACCATTGTGCTCTCTTGCGTGGTCATGCCCTTCCTGCCCTGCCTCACGGAGCTGCCCCTCTCGCTGCGCCTTGCAGTCTCGTGCCACGTGGTGTCGCTGCCCCCCCGTTGACTAAAGTGCTATCGTCCCTTTGATTCACCTCGTCCTTGCGGAGGGTATCCTCGGTTTCCCTCCACCCGCCGGAATGTTTCCATTGTTGGACTCTCACGCCACACCTTCCTCTTCTTCCTTGTCGCCCCCTCTGGCCCCATTCCCCCCTTTGCCGACAGACATCCCTCCTTACACGATCACCTATTGCCTTCTTCCTGGCACTGAGCGTGGCGTCTCCCCATCTTAGTTTGTTGATAGGGCTGCCACGGATCACATTCGTTCTTCACCTCGATCCACTCTCACGACAAAGTCCCCTGGCTCGATCTACCTCACACCCCTTGAGAGCGCTCCCTTTCACAGCTTTCAAGAGAGCTCCTCCCTCATAGCAATCAAGAGGGACAGTTAGCCCTGCAGCTAACTCCCGTCTCCACACGCCTCTGGCCACCTCCGCTCTCCTCCGTCCTCTCTCCCTCCCCCTCACCCTGTCCTTTTCAACAAATTCTACAATACCTAATCAAATTTGTGTTTCACATGAAGGATGCAAGAATAGAGAAACATATTGAATGCAAAGACACATTCACAAATTGAGTCTTATGGAGTCTTAAAATTGCAACCATGAATTCCACGAACAAATTTAGTAATCATAACAAGATTTAATTCATTACATAATCTATAGTGTGCACTAAATTCACCCCAGGGCTTTGAGGTGCTTACTCATGTCAAAATTTTACAATCATATTACGTGTAGCGATAAATAAACTTAGCCAATAAGTTGTCAATGAGGCACTCTTGCACTGCCACGTCATGTACACCATCACTTGAGATGATTGGATGGTTATATAACCACATGGTAAGCTTCATAACCACATGGGTGGTTGATAAACTATCTATCTATGGTGGATAAGAGGTCTCGATTAATTCATGGTAGCCACTAGGTCACTGAAAAATTATAACGTATCCTTCACATTGAAGAGAACCTAAGAATCTAAGAAGACATTGTTAAAAAAAAGGTCAAAATGAAGTTAAAAGGAGCAAATAAAGAAAAATTCAATCAAGGATGGACATTGACAAAAAAACCTCCAATAAGAATCTAAGGGATCACATCCACCGTGAGGAAGCTCATAGAGGGAAACCATGTGATGCATAAGCAAGGAATTGAGCTTCATCCCTTGTCATTTTGGCATTTGAATTTGTTTTGACCTTAAGAGGGGAAAAGGAACCCAAACAAAGTTTTGCTAAAACCTAGCCATAAAAACTTGGAATTTTACAACAACCCTCCTTGGGTGATGATGGTGGATTGTATA
This sequence comes from Penium margaritaceum, assembly GCA_023375785.1. Lineage (NCBI taxonomy): Eukaryota > Viridiplantae > Streptophyta > Zygnematophyceae > Desmidiales > Peniaceae > Penium > Penium margaritaceum. The sequence goes on from SZWC01014524.1 coordinate 37,723, forward strand.
GATTGTTTATTCTTAAAAAGATGGATTAATTCATGCCCCCCTTATATCCAAAACTCTATCAAGATGAAAGGAATGGATGAAATGGTACAAAAATAATCCTAAAAAAATTCAATGCTTTGGTTTCTACTTGAAGGGAACATTGTCTTATATCATCATTTTCAATGTTTCTTCAAGTTCCATGATAGGAATATTTACAGGCATTTCAATTTGTCCGTAATAATTTGTACTTTCCTTCATGAGTCAAAAGTGCACCATTTCCCTTCAAAACGTCTTGATGACTACCGTTTCAAAAAGGAAATCCTTTGATGCCTTTGATACCTATATTCAAAACCTCCTCCTCGGCTCGCATCTGCAAATTTTCCACATTTGTGCACACCTATCATTGTAATCTCGGATCATATCAACTGTGTTAATGTTACTTCATGTCAACTCATTCATGTTGTTGGATTTTGTCGCTAAATATTGGGAGATACAAAGAGCCATGGATGTCTGTCCATGATTTTGGTACAAAACATTTTAAAGGCAAAGGTTGCTAGATTGATCACACCTCTGAAGTCACGTTCCTTGATGGATACTTCATCAAAAACCACATCTGTTTTAATTTTCCGTTTCTGTCTTCAGTGATGTCACATTCGTTCATTTCCACATTCTTTTGCAATTAATGAGTTTTTTTCCACAAGATAAGATTGCATTCTGAAATTGTCAACACGATTGGTATCTTTATCATTTCAAAACCTTCCAACCCTAGAGTAGTTGGTAAGAAATGAATCATTCCTTCACCATACGAAAGACACTATCACCATAAAATAGAACATCCATCTCAATTTCACTTCTGAAAATCAATTATAAGAAGAAGTGGAAGAAAATTAAGGATTTTGTCCTTATAATACATTTGAATGGTCCAAATAATGCCTAGAATATGTTTTGAAAAAGGAGGTTGATTCTTTCCTTGCCCTATTAAAGGACAAGGAAAGCACAACTTTGGACACACCGAAAAATTAGTGATATTTGTCTCGCTCCAAAGACCTCTCCTCCTTGTATTGAAACATCACGTGGGCCATTTTTGACAGAGTTAAATAGAGGTCTTTCAAGCTTCATCAAGTTATTTTGAAGCAAATACCTCTCCTAAAGTTTCTGAACCTTCTTAGAATTGTCACGTAGCCATTATTCTCAATACGATATACATCAAAGATTTTCCACTCAATCAGCTTGATTGTGTGGACAATGAAATAAATATCATTTCTAATTTTTATTAAAAGACCTTCCAGTATTTGCAAACATCTTAATGAAAATGTGAATAATAAAGAAATTGTAGTTTGTTCGATGATTTTCTAACTTTGGTTTGAAGCATTATGGAAAATGGCGCAAAAGTGCCTCTTCTTAAATGTGTTGTAAACATAAATGAATTTGAAGCATTGTGATAATTTGTTGAAAACACATAGGCAAAAAATGTTTATCTTTATCTGATAAACTCTTACAAAGTTCAAGTTTTGTAACAATCTATTAAACGTGATGAAGATGATAGTGCTTATAAGGAAAGAGCTTGATGTTTTTTTCATTAAAGCTTTGATATCTTAACGTTCTGAAAAAATACATTAACACTCTTGACATTGAAGGAGCTTCATTATTTCCTTCTAGCTTTGTAACCCACCATCGTACACTAAGAAGTTTTTTAAATGTACATAGAAAGCTTAAAAAAAATTATTCTAACTTTATCAACATGGATGATGTAGATGATGACATGAATATAATTGAAGTCAAATTATATTTATGATTTTTAACTTCAAAATTTTCAAGTGATTTTTTGTGAAATTTTTTGCTCGTATGCAATTTCAATTCAGAAAATTGTACAATACTTCCAGTTTTATGAACCTCTGTTAGTAACAATAATGTAGTTATTTCCCCTACATTTCTTGACTTATTTGTTCCTTTTTTGCTTCTTGAGCTTACATGATGTAAGATGGAGTGGATAATTCTACTCTTAGTTCTTTCCACATACGTCCAAAAGCCGAAAACACATGCTTCAAATTCATGAAAAAGTTCCTTGAGTTGTTTCTTCATGACAGATTAGAGTATGCAAAGGTCTATAGTATCCTAAACAACACGAATTAAAGGATTCCACTGAAATCAATGCACAAAATTCATCAATAATCTAGTTCAACATCAGCATCGTAGAGAATATCCTTCCTCTCCATATCCTGTTCTTTTACGGAGTGTACACTTGTCCTCAAAGGTTGTATTCTTTCTCTATGAACATGTCAAGAGATTTTGCATGTAAATCAATGAATTTGTACTTAAATTGGATAGACAAGACATTATCTCCAATATTTGCACTTTGTGGTGAATAATGAATATCACAAAAGAATGAGAACGAGACTTCTAAACTTTATGGAATGAAGCATCAAAAAGTGTGCTCTTTTGGAGACACAACGTGCTTGTCGCATAAGCTTTCAACAAATCTTGCAAAGAGACTCGTGTTATAGGAGGTACAATATGACCAACTTGCATTAGAAGAAGCACAATCCTTTTGTGAACATGACACTAAACGCATTTTCTTACATTGTCATATGCAAAATTGTAGAGGCAAATGATAAAGGTAGTTGTAAAAACAAAGCTTGAACTAAAAAACATATGAATGCATGCTCAACCAAATTAGCTCAGCCCTTTGAGTAGCAATGAGGTTCCCTTGCTTTGCCACCTGAAGTAAGTGGGAACGCAAGGGTGGCTAGGTGGCCACGTAACCATGTGTGGAGCTTCATAACCACCTCATCGAATGAAGAACCACATGGAGAGGTTAATATATTTTTTTCCTATTGGAAAACCAATATCACATAGATTTTGGAAGTTGACCTTGAAGTTGAAGATTTACTTGCCAAATCAGGATTTATTGGCAAGCAAAAGATAACATAGAAATCAATGCTACCACCTTAGAAAAGGACAAGTAAAGAAGGATCTTTCTTGACACACCTTAACCTAGCAGCAAAAGGTAAACTTCTTCCTCTAGTACGTGAAACCCCATAACATGATGTGAAATACTCTTAATCGGTTTTGGTAGCCCTTAGTAAGGCTTTTAGTTAAACTTTACCAATAAAAATGATTCCTTTTTAGCATTAGCTATCATGAAATTGAAAAAAATTAACAATAACATTCTCTAAGACGGAATCCATATTCTAATCTTGACGTATGTGATCACGTTCCAGACCAGCAAACGCTTCAAACCTCATGAAAACTTTTATCTAAGCATTATTGAAGCAAAAATAAAAGCAATATTCAATCCATTCTATGTCTTTATGTAAAAACATGTACTATTAATTCACAAGAAATTTAGAATGAGCATAAAAGTTATGCTTTTAATTCATTCTAATCGAACGAGACATAATGCCATTACATGCCTATGATGGTTTTTTTCAATGTCAACAATTTTCAAGAAGTTTTGGATTGACGATGTTTTTCTTGCATTAGGAGAGTTATAACAATTTTTTATAACCTAAAAACCTCACAAATACATTCTAATCAACTTCATCCAAGTATGAAATAATTAGATAATGAAGATTAGTTTGCGTAGATGTATAGCTTCTAATCAATTGCACATAACATGAATCATTCTTACAAAATTATTTTTTCTTATGTAGCTTAACTCATTATAAATTTCCTTGTAAAGATATAGAAATTTTTATGATTTGTTGTATTTTTTCACAATCCTAACTTCACTTCAATAGTATTAAGCAAGAGTGTTTGGAGACTTCTTATATGGGTGTATGTAAAAACTTGATGTGGCGCACATATTAAGCAGAATCCATGAACTACTTTTTAAAACAGGTTCTACAAAATATGATCCCAAAATTTTAGGGAAGATTAAGGAAAGAGTCTTGGATCAAGGAGTTTACCAAGTACATGGTAATGATAACATTAGACACTATGCCAATTGTAAAGGTTACTTAAGACCAAAAGCTATAAAGCTCATTTTCCCCTCATAAGAGCAACATCTAAATTAATTAAGAATAACATTAGTGATTAACAGTCCAAATAATGGATCTGGTCGCAATCTGGTTGCAAATCCACAAAAGTCGTAAATTTTTCCATCAACATTACCTTAAAAAGACATTACATGTGGGTGGTTGGGTCATGTTGAACTCCTTCAACCTACCTCAGATGGGAGTTGTCAAACTTTAAGCATGTGCCATGATTACATGGTCTAAGTGATACTAGTAACACCTTCTTAATTACTATTTCAAAGCTAAGGCTAGTACCTTACTGCATCATCAAATATATGTTGCAAAGACATTTGTTTTATGACTTTTCTGACATTAAGACCTTCATGGGCTTCGAGATAACTCTACAATACATGTTTGGTAGATATGTATAGTGAATGATATGAATTGCTTTAAATGGATAGAATCCTATGATACCATCATAATAGATGTTGACTTGACATTTAATTTTCATGCTTTATTTAGAACGTAAAACTTCTGTTCCTTTAAGCCAACCACAACATTGTGGTCAACATTATTGTCCAACGGTTTCCAAGATGTGCCAACATTGTCTATGTATGAGAGGGGGGAAATGTTATAATACAAGGATTGGTCATGGATTTGTTTCTTGTTTTGGGTAGAAACAACTATATTTTCCCCTTCATGTGGAAGAAAAAAGGATGATTTAGAGGATTCATTGTAGTATTTGAAATGAAGTTTGTTTGAGGAAGAAGGATATTACTCTCTCCTTATGTAAATGATCCTTATTTCCGTGCATTAAAAAAAAGGGGTAATGGCTTTTCATGGTGTAGAAGGAGTTAACTAGAGACATGTGAGTGGTTGTATGGAGTGAATTTGTGGAGGGTATTTTGGTAAAAATTAATATGGGATGAGGATATCATTATGCACAATTGTTTCAATTATGCGTGGAAGAAAGGTGAAGCTGTAATTGCTCACAAGTCTTTTGTCAGATGGTGAAACATTCTTTCAAAGTTAATGTATGATGAATTACATAAGAATAACTAGGTTGTTCTTTATGCATGAGACAAGAACGTTCAATTTTGTTTTAAAGGTTTATCTTTTGAAATCCAATACTAATGATCATTTTTAGTTCAAGTTTTCTTTATGGAGGAAAGAAGGAATTTCACAACTCACAAGAGAAGAATGGGGAACACAATTCAAAGAATTGAACTTGGTATGATTGTATTGTAGGATAGCTAATTTCCTTATGCTTGAGATCACATAATGAAATTGTAATCATGTATTTATGGCTCAAATACATTGGCTTTTTCTATTAGGAAAATGCTATGATTGCAATTCTTAAAACAATATAGACTAATTTATTGATGCATCCCTTTAAAATTATTGCTTTCATCATAGAATGTAAGGTTGGAAATTTGTTTGACAAGGTTTCATTAAATGCTTGTTTTTATTGATTTTTACCATAGAACTAGCATTGTGTTGACTGGATCATAAAATATTGTTGGTGGGGTTTCTTTGTTTATGTCATGGAACTCATATTTTCATTGATTAAGTGGTGGGTTAGAGCGAGAGTGCAACTACCCATAGGCTTAAACTTCTCTCTCATACACTAGCTATGGAAAATTCTGGAGTTATTTGGTTGACTGAGGTGGATTTATTATGATTGTTTGACTGGTTAGAGGATGGGAAGGACAATAAAAGTTTAGGGCGAATGGTTTCTCAAAATGTTGGTGAAGGAAGGACATGGTTGTTCTAGATTTTTAATATGAGATGTGTGTTTTTGAGTTAAAATCTTCATTTAAATTTCATTTCTATTTTAAAAAAATTTTTAATTCGTTCTTTTGGCCCACCATGACAGACCCACGTATGTCTGGTGTCATATGTCAACAAGAACATGTTCTGAGTACTCTTTCAGTTTCATTAGGTCCTAGTATGGGCAGAGGAGAATTATGAATTGTTTCTATGGTGAAAGTGGGATTTGTGAAGTGTTTCTATGGTCAAAAGTTGGAAGAGGGGATTTTTATTAGATACAAGAATCTATTATGACTTCCCATGCATCCTTGAAGGACTAAAGTGGCCTTGTTATCTTCTTTTCCATGATCAACAAAGGCAATGGCATTGTTTGCACACCATGCAAACATTCTTTGAGGATTTGTTGTGATGTAGCACTAGGATTCCATTTATGATGGTGTGTGGAACTTATTAAATGTTGCATTTGGAAAGGCATGGGGCCTAGAGGCATCTCCTGTATACTAGAATTTACATTGACATTCTCATATAAAATACCATTAATGAAAATGCGTATTGTAGAGGTGTTATGGAGTGCCTCAAGCTAGGAAACAAATGTAAGTGAAATCGATGTCTCATGGCGCCATCATGCACTGAGATTTATTCATGTGGTTTCTGTGCGTTTGTAAAGAAATTGTGGGCATGTGGTTTGTGCACACCTCATGATTGACTGGTAAAATTGGGTTGCTTTGCCGGGCATTCTTCTCAGAGTGCTACCAGACAAGCTCTATTATGAGAGGATGCGTGCGCAAAACACTCTGGTTAGAAAATGAAGTGAAAGGGGTTGTCCGATGTAAAATGTGTCTATGTCCGGCTCGAATCATCCCTTTTTTTCGTACATAAATCCAGAAACTCCGTTGCACGAGGGAACGTCGTGTGTGGAATTTCTGCCACGTCGGGGAAGGGGGTGAGTTGGAATGTGAGTCCCATCCTCCTTTTGCAGATATCATTACCCGAGGTTCTCGGAAGGTTTTTTTAACTGAAACTGTGTGAAAGGGAGCCCGCCCACCGACGTCTCCCATCGCCCTCACCCGTCGCTGTCCGCTATGCTGAACCTGGAGGCATTTGCGAACGCCGAACAGCCTCCACCGGACATTAGGAATTACTAGAGAAGCCCTCAAAACTCTCGCCCGAACTCCTTGCAGAAGTTTCAGCGAACAAGCAAGCACGTTCTGACTGAAGAGTTTGCATCGAACGACGGTACACAAAAAGGGATACAGATCATTGCTTCGCCGAAGGGAAAATGCTGTCCGCCACCCTGGTCGTGCGCTTCCGCCCATAACCATCCCCGAGCACTGGTGGGTCAGTAAACTCGAGTGTCGGGGAAACTCGCATTCCGACTCACCATTTCCCAGCCGTGCCCTTCTAGTATTGGCCGATGCCAAGCTTTTTGCGTGTGGTTTCACGAACAGGTGCTCAGGGACAAGGAGGTGCCAGAAAAGGACAATGTCGATTCGCGTCAAGTTGAGAAGAGCGCCGGCATACCCGTGTGATCGAGTGCCGTCGTCGCAAAATTACCAGGCCATTGGTATGCTGTGTTTAACAACATTTGGAATTTCATGTCATAAAACTGGTGTAATGACTGAACTTTTCGCGACTGAACCCTCCATTAATCTTAACTTGAATGTTTACAAGGTGCAAAGAATCTAGGATATGCGGTTCGCAGTAGGTGCTGCATGAGGCCGGCAAATTTCTTAAGCGAGGCAATGCATTCTCTCATTCGTCAATGCCCGGAAAATTGACCACTTCCGCGCGCTTTTCCAGGTGGCAGAACGCCATTCACCGGAGAGACTGCAACTTGGATGGACATCCCCAGCACCGTTCCAATCAGCCTCACCGCCCATCCCTGCACGCTCACAGGCTACACCCCCTTCCCCTAGGCCTCGACCACAGGGGCCGACCAAAGCTTGGGGCTGTTTCTCAGTTAGTTCGAAGATTGACCGCGCTAACAATGCTCGTCCTCATTTACGGGACTATTTCGTCCTTCTGAGCGTTCTGTTTTTCAAACATGGCAAATATACCGCAGCAACTAGAAGCAATAAAAGACATCTTGTGCCGCGTCCGGTTGTCGATAATTATCGTATTCATTCGTCTGTCCCGTTTTTTTGCACATTTGAAACACGATGAAAACCACTGGCACTTTTGCAAGATTCCTTCAACCCTTCATCTATGCCTGTTCTCACACTTTCATTGTTCTGAGGATGAGTTTCATCGAACGGCATGTGAAATGACGGTTTTGAACCCTGGTCATTGAGTTAATAATGGTTTTTGTTTGTCGAGTCACGGTCTGTAGCCGTTGTGGCAGCGCCTAGAACGTTTCTCCATTACAACGGTGGCGTCGTGCAACGGCCATGCAACAACTGTGCAAAAAGTCCACGCTCGGCTAGTAAGTGTGTAACTCGTGACCATGGAAAACAGCAGGCCCCTTGCACATGCCATGGCCATTCGTCGAGCCTTCGAGCTCCACCTCTTCTATTGCTGGTGTCCAACGCTGTTAGCCAAGTGCAACAACGTGTCACTACCCGCATGAACAGGCAACCAATGCATGTCGGCTCCTTCAACGGCTTGTCTTGGCTGCACAAAGTACGTCGAGGGCACCAGCAACGCATATTCAACATGATTCGCATGAGCAAACATCCCGGTTCTCCATCCTAGACATACTCCGTCAACAAACCACTTTGAGGGATATGCGCCTGTCAGCGAAAGAGAACGTTTTCATATGGCTCCAATGTGTCTGGCATGGCAAGTCCATATGCCACCTTATGAAAAGATTCCAACATGCAGCTGACACTATTTGTAGAGCCATGCGGGAGGTTGTGCATACGCTTTGGTCATTGGCGGGCTCTGTCATCTAGCTGCCTCGTGACATGCGAGTAATTCATCGCCCATGGGGTGGGCGCACGTAGTAACTACTGAGGTTCAGACACTCCGTGGGAGCCATTGATGGTACACATGTGCCTGTGACAATACCATCCTTGCGACGTGGTGCATATGTCAACAGGCATATTCATATCACTCAAAACATCTTGGCTGCATGCATACATGACTTGCAATACTGTTTTGTGACAATAGGGTGGGAGGGGAGTGCACACAATGCACAAATGTTTAATGACAGTTTGGTTCGTGTATTTTGGTTACCGATCAACACTTATTTCCTCACAGATGCGGCATTCCTTGAAGGATGTGGGCTTATGCCACTATATCGCAGGCAACGGTACCATTTGAACGTGTTTCGCATGTGTTCTTCTCGACCACAAGATCCACAACAACTATTCAATTGGCGGCATGCGTCAACGCGTTTGATAATCGAAAGAGCATTCGGGGTCATCAAAGCCATATTTCACATCCTCCGTGTTATACCGCCATATGCATTGAATTTCCGGCCACGGTTCACATTATCATTCTTTGTGATGCATAATTTGATCCACGATGTACAAGGCACATAATGGAAAGCAGTGGAGCAGGGGGAGGACATTACAAGTGCAGTAGTGGTGCATAGAAATCATGGGGCACTTACAATTCCTACAAGGCGTACAACAATTACAACGGACATGTGCAACGCGTATTCAAAACACATTGGAGATGTAGATGCTGAACCAGAAGATATTTGAATAATTTAGCACAACCCTTTGCAAAAACTCATTCCTAACATCCATGATCACACACACCTTGTAGATCCTGTGTCGCATGCAACCATGCTCTTTACCCAGCACCTCATTCACTGCATCCCGAGGCTTGCCAGCTTTTGCTCACGCTGAGCTAGCTTGATTGCCACTTGCATCCTTGTCAGATAGCGGGGTTGCACACTTCGTAGGCTGAGGAGTCAATTTAGGCATCGATGGGCATCCTACGAGAGGGGTAAAGCCACGCTGCTACACTGGGTCACGCCCAAGCATCCGCATTACCAAATGCATCCTTAAGTCATTAGATGAGTACACATAGTCAGCACAAAGGGCAGGATCAAGCTTTATCGCATCAAGGCAAAAAAGCTTTTTCAACCCTTGGATGCTATCGTCACCATCTACCAGCTTCATCGCCATGCTACCGTCAGTTTCCGCACCATCATAAAAAATAGCACACTCCACTTCAGATGCTACTCGCACCACATTGTTGACGTTCTCAATCCAATTCATCAAGAACTGGGCGACGCGTTATGGGACGAGGTTCCTCCTCCTCCTTCTCCATGCCCTCCCTCCCCCCTTCCTCGCATGCAACATCATCACTACAAAACATGTTCTCCTTGCATGCTGTGTCCGGCAAAAACAACTTGGTGGCTTTGTCAAACCATGGAATGGACTTTCCTCGTAACTTCCCCTGCTCAGGGTTCAACGCTTTCACTTCATTTCACTTTTTAGATAACAGCTCAATCTGCCACACACGCCCGTTCCACTCTAACCTATTAGGCGAGATGCAAGCTTCCAACGCGTAGCAATGTTACCAAGTCGAGTTCAAACCTATACTCGCGTAAGGACCTCCATCATCGTGAAGTTGCGCGACAGTCGAGGTGCGATCTTGTCGTGTAGCTTCGTCATCCGGCCACCAGAGCCACGGACCTTGCTGACGTAGGCCAATGCCATGCGCACTAGAGTGACGTCATTTTTGTTGGTCTAGAAGTGCTTCCCAAGAGCTCCAAAGGACATGCACTCTGAAGACTGCTCCTTAGACACAAGGGACGAGATGGTGGAGCCACCTGGCGGGTTTGAGTGTACGCGTGCGCAACGTTCCACCTCGTTCCAGCCAGCGTGGGGTGCGATTCCGCCCTGCACGTACCGGTGCAACTCTGGGTCCATGGGGACATGATCCCCACGTGTGATGGCGGCGGTGTTGTTTCCAACCAATGGTTGGACATTGAACTCGGTTTCACCGCCTTCTGTCTCAACAGCACCATCGTGACGATGACAAAGATGACACAAGAAGGGGATGTGGTCTTGTTGAGATAAGTCATATGGACCTGTTATAGTCCCATTGCCGTTAGCGATTGAAGCACAGGCTGAGAGTGACGCATGTTGGCAAAAGAGTTGCTGGAGTTGGTTGACAAGCAGGCAGCCATTGTTTGAAGTGTGGTTGAGTGATAAGTGACAAGTGTTGGTGCATGGAATGCAGTTTCAAGACCCCGAATTTGAACATGAACGGGGAACCGATGACAGGACAATCGCGGTTCCCAGAAGCACCCTGGAGGGCAAAGCACCTCGATTCAAACATTTGCATTTGTATGTTCAAATTTCAACTTTCAGTCAAAACTGAAACATCGGTGTGAAGCCAACAGATTTAACAAAACTTGTTTTCAACACCCTTTTTATTCCTTGGTTCTTTCAACCACTTAATCAATAGTGTAGTTTGGGATTGGAGGCATTCATTTTGTAGCTTCAACAAAAGGATGCATCCTCGAAGGTGCATTACTGAAAGATGAAACCATAATTGAGTGGGTAAAAAACTTTCAACGATTCTCAGCTATCGCGCACGTTCGCAAAATTCCACATTACTCCGCGAGCTCTTGCTAACGTTGGTGTCACTTTACAACATCCATTTCTTGCTGCCAGGTCATCGATGAATACTGAATTCAACGACAATCAAACGCGACATTGGACATCAAACACAAAGAATTCTATATTTGAAGATTTTCTGCATGGTGGAGCTCTCACTCGTAGTTGTCTTTCAAACCACTTAAGCATCATCTTAAGTTTTCTCTCTCTTTTGGGAATAATATGCCATTGCTGACAAGGTCACCATTCATTGTGCAAGAATTAATGCAATAGGTGAATAACAGGCACATGTGCATGCGCACAGACATTCCGTGCTTTGAGTTGCATTAAAACATCAGAGTGTGCAAAAACAAGATTTTTGCCTGGGTTGCACTTCACTTTGCCATCAATTTCAATGTTGCTTCCACATGTTTTTTTGGAAAGTCCTTGGAGCGATTCAAACCAAGAAAGTTTCTCATAACGGTTTGTTTATTTCTCTCATGACATACCATTATTGTATGTACCATTGAATGACATGAAATGATCATTTCCATCAACAATCATCCTTTGACAAAGATCACTAAGCACATTCCTTTACTTGAATGTGAAACATCTCTCAAACCTTTACTGAGTAGACAACTGTATTCACATAGTTTTCTTTGCATGTCCGCTGTTGATTTTTCTAAGAAACTTGGAGCGGGTGTGTCGTGTAGGTTGAAAACTCAGAGATCTTGTGTTATAAGTTGACAACAACATAAATGGCCTAAGTCCAGTCGTCGTTAGCGTCATTGTAGAGCTATACCTCTCCATTGGCATCATAAGAAACTATCACTCTCATAAGAGAGTGAATCATTAGCAAGGGCACGTTCTAGGCAAAATAGGACTCTGGCATGCCACCGCTATTTGGTGATCTTGACTTGTTTAACCCAAGATTATTTGTTAGAACTCCCAAATAGGGCAAACCACACGCTTTAAACCAGTCTTGTTGGGATGTGGGCCAAGGAAGTTATACCCCTTCCAAGTTAATTGAGCGAGAGGGCCGGATAAGCCCTCCTAACTCACGATAGCAAGGGGGTGGATGCGAGCCACCCCTCATTATTGCAAGAGTTGGCCACTAGCTAGCCAATCCTTGGCTACAGGCCAGCTAAAGGCGGGTCAAGTGATCGGCGTGCCACCAGCTGCTGATCGAGCTGGTGGCTCAATCAGTGGCCAGGAGGCCACGAGGCCATACAGGTCGAGGCATGTGGCCTCGTGCCCTTACCCTCGCTTGCCCTCCTTGCTCACAAGAGCAAGCGAGGAGGGATAGAGTGAGAGCGAGGGGAGCACAAGAGATGTCAGTGCAAAACTGTCGATCATGCTTTGTTTAGGACGATTTTGCATCGACGCATAAAAAAAATCTCAAGTTTGTTTAGGTTGATCTACAACTTTCAAAGTCTGAAAACTTGTGCAAACTCACATGTTTGAGGTAATCAACCCCTTGTTTTGGACCTAGAATAAGGGGGGCAGGTAAAAAGGGAAATTGGCCTCCAAAGATTTGAAACATTCAAGTCTCCCTACATGGGTCGTTGATGAAGATTGCCCCTAAAAGTGACGTAGAGGGGAAAACCCCACAAGGGAGCTCTAGACACCATTTTTGCGAAATCCAATGACGACCTTTGAATAAGAGTTGGAGACACAGCCGTTATAGTGGTTACTATAGTGGAGAGACCCTCGCGACCAATTGTGTGAAATTTGCAACGACTATCATAGGTATAAAATGACGTAAGCAATTATAGTAGTAGTAGAAACACCAGAAAGGGGTACATTCTTCAAACTTCACCATTTTTAGCATCATAAACTGCATAAGAGAGATCTTTTTAAGCTTTTTTTTTTGCCAACTTCTCTACACTTCTCCCACTTGCCAAGGTCTAGGTGGATTTATCTTGGATGGGATGAGGAGTGGCCATCCCCAAACCACCAAGGTTTTCACTCTTCTCAATGCTCCCTCATTCCTCCTCCATCCAAAAATTGGGAAAACACTTGCTCTTACGGCTAGAGGCTCTCACTGCCTAACAACACCCCAAAAGGAGTGTGAAACATTAAATATTTTTGGTGGCTTTTCCAACACCACCGGCTCAAGGGAGACACTTCCAAGAGATGCAAGAAGTGTCAAGGAATGTGAAGAGGAGGCAATGGAAGACAAGAAGACAAGAAGTTAAGAAGTTAAGAAGATGGAGGGAATGAGTCGCTAGGAATTGTTACAATTCCTCCCCATCTTTGTCCCTCGCAATACAAGCAACACTCACATTTCTTGCCATTTTCTTCAGGTGTAACTTTATGTTTTCCTATATTCTACTGGCTACCATTTATCGTGAGTCACTACTTGGGAAGACTAGTTTCAAAATTCATGTCCTTGCGTCGACTATGGCGTCCGAGGGAAATACAAATACAATTTATAGTTACCTTACTGATCATGAGAGCAATGAAACGTTGGGATGCGATACCTCCTAAAAGTTGTATGGTGACCCTCATAATGGTATTCATGTGATAGTTGCACAGGCGTGAGGATGGCAAGTGCCAGGCTGTCTTAGATGATCAAGGGTAAGGTTGTGATAGCCTCACCATACGCTCTTAATGGACTCTCAATGTTGGGAGCCACCATTGCAAGCACGGTTACCAAAGAAATGGCAATCATACCACCAAAGGTAACCATCGCTACATGACACCGAGAAGCATGCAAAAGTTCAAAAACTACTCAACGAGCACATTCACGTGCACATGGGTGAACCCCACGCGACGGAGGACATGACCAAGGAGGACTACCCAGCTGTGGACCCCAACAAAGAGCACGACACCAACGATGGTGAAGGTAAGAAGAATCACAATTTTCGTGTGACATACTTGAGCTGGTCACTCAAGAAGGGCACGGCACTCACTTGATCACCTGAAGTGATCGAACAACAATGAGGTTGCCGACAAAGGCACTAAAAGCAGCCATATAGGATGTTCTTGCAAGAATGAGCTGAACGACATTCTTGTCAAGGCAATTTCTGACCACCGCTGGAGGCTTGCGGAGCTGGCTACTAAGGCGACGGGACGACTCAACACCATCGTCAACGGTGGAGGTACAGTACCACCTGGAGGAGTGGGGGCGGACCCTCCATCCTATGATGTAGCTGCAATGAGGTAGAGCAATACCCATTCGAGTATGTTCGTTGACAAGAGCCTCCTCCAGAAGGTGGGAATCCTCAAAGACGTGTACGCAAACCTTACTCTCTTGTAGTGGGTAAATTTGCAAAGACATCGTGAGGCCCTTGTTGTTGTCATTGATGATCTGATGACATCAAAGCTAGAATTTGTGTTTTCCAACCTGCTAGCCCACGTCGGGTATGGCATTTTGAACCTTGACCATGATTGTAAGTTGCACGCCTGGTCGCTCATGAGGCAACCTGATATGAAAACCTCGACAAGGTATTGTAAAGCGTGACCGAGGTGCGGATACAATAGAGATTGCTACAGGCCTCAAGTGATGATTCCACTACGAGTGGCAGTGATGACTTGCCTACATAGATGACATTAGGGCCGGTCATGAACACGTCCTTCCTCCGCGGTGTGAAGATCTTCCGAATGGACGTGAAACAAACCGACTAGTTGAGTCGCATGGAGCTTGTCCTACATGTCCACAAGGCGCCACTCACTCATTAGGGTGACCTCGCCATGACGGGACTTGAGGACAAGCTCTTCAACTACATGGTCAAGGACTGGGGAATGCAAGAAACACACCTTGAGTGGCAGTCCATGCCGTGGGAGGCCTTCTACGCCATCATGCATAAGAAGTATATCCGGCGTGAGGAAGTACAGAGTGCGTTCAACAAGGTTTAGTACTTAAGTGAGTGGAGTGCACTCATGGAGAAAGCCAAAAGATTCATTGAGGGTGATGGGACTCAAACCTTCATATATCCATAGTTCTTATTGCTAGAGTACTTGCGTGATGGCTTGGCTAGCAAGAAGCTCAAGGAGAATACCACCTCAAGGAGAAAGAAGCTCAAGGAGAATACGACGGCAACCAGTAAATCTTGGTCAAGCTTGAGGGAGTTGCGTGACTAAATGAGCAAAGTGTATTCGGTGAACCTGAAACACTACTCTGATGCACGACCAAACACGTGTGCACAACATAGTTGTGACATGCGCATGGATGTTGTAGGGGCTAGTGCATTAGCTAGATAGCGGTGCGGGGCCAAGGGCAACCATCCCACAAATCCTCTAGCCAAGAAGGCTGGTAGGTGTAAGGTCTCCAACAACAAACACAATCGAGACAATGATGAGCTGCAAGAGATGGGTGAGTGTCACAATGCACCCTTTGGTGATAGGCTCTGCCACAACTGCATGTAGCCTGGCCACTTTAAGGCTCAGTGCCCTTAGGCAGCTACTAGTGTGGAAGAGGCCGTAGTGTTGGCCTTAGATACGGCACCTCGTGGAGATGGTGTTGTAGGAGGCTGTAGAAAAGGTCTTGGATAGGGCCGCGGTCGCGGCAACGGGCCCAGCCGTGGTAACAGACAAGGCCGTCATGTGGGTTTTCCCCACCCTTAAGTGATGTTTGCGGGGACCACTCGGGGAGAAAACTGGATCACAAGTATGGGCTCATGTTTTCTAATGAGGATGATGAGTAATCTGAGGTTTGTACAAGTCCAAATATCTATCATATTTTCTCTCCTTGTGTTGAGCCTCATTCTACACCTGCTGACAAGCATTGCTCACTTAACATTGCATCGCTGGACGAGATGCATTATCGTAAATGCTTAGTCGTGGTGTACCATTGACCATTATGAAAGACTCGTGTGACATAACCATTGAAGCAAACATCCTCAAAGCGATGAGTTTAATTATGTTTTTTGTACCTTTGGTTGACGATTTTGACCCAATCAAGACTAAAGATTGGAAGGTGCTAGCCGAATTCACACGTGCCCACAAGATGTTGACTCAAATGGGTGAATCATGGGAGCAGCAATTCCTATCGTATAGATTCCATGTTTATCACAAACTCAATTAGCCGTCGTCAATCCTGTTCACTCATAAAAGTGGAGGTAACATGACGATGTAGTTTAAAGGACATCTAGCTAGTGTTCTCACCAAGACAAGAGGGATTATTCTTTTGTTATCATTTGCTTTACCTGACATGTGGGCCTCCAGTATGAGCCATCAAATGATGCAGGTTTTTACAGTGAGAACCGTATAGTACCCATGACCAGTAACTGTAAAGCAAGAATTCACATTCAAGGTTACACAAAGAATATTATGTTTAAGGAACTCAACCTTCTTGACCTATTCAATACGGTGCTAGGCGATCCTTGGCTCCAGAGAAACAACACTCAGATGTGCTTTGAATCAAAGTACTAGATCATTTGAAAGGGAAAATGTCAATAAACGTTGATTCCAAGTACAAAATTGTCACCAACCCGACTGAAAGTCTATATTACCTTTTCTACGATGTACGTCAAGAGGCGTATTAGACAAGGGCATCAATAACGTTTTACTTAGTTGTAGAAAGTAGAGGACGACATAAAGGAAGACACACCACAAAAGATCAGAACTCTATTGGCATAGTTCTCGGATGTATTCCAAGACCCACTAGTTGAGCTTCCACCAGAATAAAACATAGGCCATACGATTCTGTTGCAAGCAGTGGGGACTCCTCTGTTCACATCCATACATCGCCTTATTCTAGCATTAAGGCAAGAGGTCAAACGCCAAATCAAATAGTACCTTGCAAAATGATGGATTGACCCAAGTAGCTCACCGTATGGTACGCTGATCCTTTTTTGAACAAAACAGGACGATGGTTTATGCATGTGTGTGGACTACTAGGCGTTGAACAACTTGAAGGTGAAAAATCAATTGCCCTTACCGTGGATTGAGGACCTGTTTGACCAACTCCAAGAGGAAAATGTTTCTTCGTCCTTGGATTTATCTCAAAGATACCATCAAATTTGTTTTACCGCATATGATGTGCCCAAAACAATGTTTCAAACACTCAAGGGTCATTATCAGGTCCGGGGTTTGTGCTTCTAGTTAAGGAACACCTCGATAGCATTCCAGTGAGAAATGAACCGAATGGTTGCCAATGAACTTGGTGAGTTTGTCTTGGTTTAATTTAATGAAAACCATATTTTCTCCAAATCCATGGAAGAGCACATAGAAAATCTACGCCAAGTCCTCGCGATCCTTCAGGAACAAAAGTTATATGCAAATTTGAGAAAACTTAAGTTTGCACGAGATGAACTTGAAAACCTTAGACATATAGTCAGCCAGAATGGTATTTGTGTTGACGCAAAAAAAGTCCAAGCTGTGGTGGACTGGCCACAAAAAGAAAATGCCAGGAAGTTTTAGTCTTTCCTCAACCGTGTAAAGTCCTTTTGACAGTTTATGCAAAGGTATATGACCCTTGTAGTGCCGCTAACCAAGCTCACTAAAAAAGACATACATTGGGATTAGAAATCTGACTACGATAATGTCGTTTTCAAAGTCTAAGAGCTTCTATCCAGAGCACCAATCTTGGGCCTTCTAAATCCATTGCAATAATGGGATGTGTAATGTGATGTGTTGGTAGTAGGACTTCGAGCAGTCCTCGTGGATAATGGTCACCCAATTGCATATGAGAGTCATAAGTGCATCATTGCAGAGATGTGGAACACTACTGAGGAATAAGAGCTCCTTGCGGTAGTACACGCTTTCAAGATGTGGCATTGTTAACTCAAGGGCGTTGATAGGGGTATGACGGTTATGACCAACCATAACCCATTGGTGTTTTTCCAAATGCAACCAAACCTGTCAAGATGACAGGTGAATCGGAGCAAATACCTAAGCCCATTCTTGTTCACATGAGAATATTGGCCAGGACGCAGCAATGTGGTCGATACACAAAACCAAAAACCTATGGAGCACCCACCACTAAGGTCAGTGGGTGTTTTATGGCCATTGCGACAAAATTAGTGCAAAAACCATATCCTCCTACACCTCTTAGGCAATCACTTCAAGAGATGATGTTGTACACATGACCCGGATGGGATATTGTGTGTATTATTGGTTCTCAGCCTCACGTAATACAGAAAAGTACAAATTGGTGTAAGACGCAAGAAGTTTTTGGCATGGAGAACAAGTTGTGCCAGAATTGAGAGACCTTCAAGCGAAGATTATCCCTGAGTTCTACGACCCGCCAGTCGCAGGTTATGTGGTACCTTGAAAGGCCATACAGGCACTTTCGGACCACTATTGGTGGCTAGGATGGAGTGTAGATTTCCGTAAGTGTTGGATAACATGCGATGTATGTCTTTGGAATAAGGTTAGTAACAAAAGGTCGATTGGACTCCTCCATCAGCTTCCTATCCTTGGGACTCCATGGGTGTACGTCAGCATGAACTTCATTACTAGTCTTCTGGACACGGCCTGTGGCCATGGTGCAATAGTAGTGGTTGTGGATCGTCTGATAAAGATGATGCACTTCATTCCTATAGCCAGTTATGTGCACGCAGAGGAGATCGCATGTCTTTTTTGAGGGTGTCATGTAGTAAAACAACTTAGCGTTGTGCATTATATGTAATCGAGATAGAAAACATGCTAGAAAGTTCAAGGTGAAAGATGCACAAGTACTCCAACAGTGAATCATAGATGTTCACAGTATTTTATCCTCAAATCAAGTGACAAACAGAGCGTATGAATCACACTTTTGAGCTTATTCTCCACATGGACGTGGACCTTTCCATAAATGACTAGGAAAAACTCTGAGCACCAGTAGAGTTTGCATGAACAACCTAGTCAACGGGTCTACACGCTTCACGGCGTTTGTGGTGAACAGTGATCAGCATCCAGTGGTGCCCTCTTTTTGGATGAAGACTTTGAGTGTAGGAGCACAGGTTCCTTTTGCTCAAACATTTGTTGAGCACATACACTCCTTGCCACATGAAGTGAAGGGTCACCTTCAAACGACTGGGCAACGACAAAAGGAATATAGCGACAACATCTTTTGTTCAAGTCTCTTGGAGGGCGAATCTTCTACCGCCAAGAGTCCTTATTGCTGTTGGCCTACATGATGTATTTTGCCAACTTTCGCACCAAGAGCATACACTGCAGCTGCGCATTGTCAAGAAATACCCTACTGCCTGATGATTTCGATTTTAACTATTTTTTTGGTGGCCGAATTTCATCGAATCTGATGTTTCGTCAAATTCATCCAAGAACCAAATTAATTTACATGTAGCATGATTGAATTCAAAGTGTGACGATGCATTTTTCATTTCGGGGTGTGTTAGCCAATTTATTGTTTTCACATCATGGCCGTTTGTGAATATTGGAATATTATAAGCTCGTTATGTGCGATGTTCCACTTTGGCTCACTTGCACTGTCCGAGGTTGTCTTTTTTGCGTGTTACTGACGTGATTCGTGTGATTGGCCGTTGGAGCAAGATGCAGCTTTCCCGCATCGTTGTCATATCAACGACGTGCATGGAAACCTGACACGATGGCTTGAAATCAGACAAAATAACACACTAGTTTGCCAAATCGAGAAATTGACCAGGACCGGTCGTTGAATTTAAAGAAGCACCTCTGTAGTTTCAACAAGTTTAAAGAGTACAATGAGATATAAACCTGATGACGAAATTAAAGATTTCTAAATTTGCAATTACTAAATGAACGAAATCATAAGGCAGTAGGGTACCTCGTTCATTCGGCCGGTTGTGGACTTGAACATAACCCATGGGAGTCCAAATCTCGGTTTTCCATAGGGTTGGTCAACCAGTACTGGAGCAAGCAGGCTACTCAAACATATCAATATGTGGCAAGAAACACCACCTAAACACAAAAAAAGTGAACAACATTTCCGCAGGGCGGCATTCATGGTGTACAACCATAGGAGGTTTGGGACACCCAACATGGTTGTCGCGCGGACACTCCAACCTGAAGGGGGGAGGCTGCTCGTCGTGCTGACAAACATGTTGCACCTTAGGTCCAAGTGGTGTGCACTTGTTCATGTTTACCTGGTGATTAAATTCATTACAATTCTTTCACAATGTTGACAACTCACTATCAAGCACTCTCACTTGTTGGTTATGAACCGGGATGGTTTATAACAAGTGGGGAGGAATGTATCAGGAGGACAAGTTCGGCCCTCCCACCTCGCGATAGCGAGTGGGTGGCTGCGAGCCACCCCTCGCTATTGCAAGGATTGGCCAGAGGCAAGCCACCCACTGGTTACCGGCCGGCCGGCGGCCCGCAGGTTGGGTGGCCGGCAGCTGGTCAAGTGACCGGTCGGCTACCCGCTGGCGAGCCACAAGCCGCCAATTGAGCTGGTGGCTCAATCTACGGCAAGGTGTTGATGAGGCCCCAAGGCTCCAGGCCCGCGGCCTCATGCCCTTTCCCTTTCTCTCCCTTCTTGCTCTTGAGAGCAAGTGAGGACAAGTGATAAAGTGAGAGCAAGAGTGAGGGAGCGCACCAGAGATGTTGGTGCGAGATCGCCGAATGTGCCTTGCACGCGATGATTTCACACCAACGCGTCAAAAATGAAACTTGAGTTTGTTTAGGTCAGACTATGAGTTTTAAAGCCAAAAGACTCGTGCAAAATCATGAGTTTGAGGTAATGTAGCCCTTGTTTTGGACCCAAAATGAGGGGTAAAGGTAAAAACGGAAATGGACCTTCGGAGACTTGAAGTATTCAAGTCTCCTTGTATGGGTGGTTGATGACGATTACCCCCAAGAGTGATGTGGAGGGGAAAACCCTTCAAGCAAGCTCTGCACGTGACGACCCCAATGCAGGAGCTACAGATCAGCCATTACATTGAAGTTAAGTAGAACAGCCGAGACATGGATCGGGTTGGTCAAAAGACCTATCAACCTTATGACAACCGTCCACTTTTTATGCCAACTTATGGGCTCTCTTGGTTTCACCTAACGATAAATGAGGGAAACAAAGATTTAGCTTGGATTGAATATGCATGCAAAAAGATGATAGTTCTATTTTTGCAAGCAACATACTAAAGTTTTCAGGTGATGAAAAGATCTTTCACGCTTTAGATAGGCACAGATAACTTATAGGCATGCAAAAACCTCAACATAACATTGTGTCATTTTGTAGATGGCCGCATGATTGTGTTGAGCCAAAGGAAGGGGCCCCATTTTGGCATGTTAAAAATCAAAGAACCATGATGAATTGTCTTGAATTTCTTCTCACCTTTTCATGAGGGGAATACGGGTGTTTCTTAGGTTTGAAATATCCAAGTGAATCACCACGTTGTGAAAAAAATGTGTTACATTGAACAAGAGGGAAATGGTCGTTGTGTACAGGTACATAATTTAATGATATTTCAGGATTTGGGATGTTTTTGCGTCTTCACTAAGAAACAAGTGAACCTCAAAAAGTGATGGAAATGTTGAGCATGTATGTAGGAAAGTTGAAGAAACAATGAATGTAACTTGGGATTTTAGGTGCTTGAGTCAAGTGGCACCTATTATGTCGTCATGTAGAAAGCTCTTTTGAGAAAATCCAACGAAAAGTTTGAGGTTCTGATGATATCAAAGAGTATCCTTGTGACGATGTGAAGGATACAAATTTTGACAATGCTTGCATCAAACATTGTGGACATGGTCAAACGTGTCATACTACCTCTGAATATAGAATTGGGGGATAGGGAGAGAGGCTACAATGCTATTGGATAATCATGGTAAGAACCCAGAGGTCAACACATGGTGGACTCTTAATACAAGGGAAAAAATACCCCCACACATAGTCAAGAGACTCATTTGCATAAGGGGCGTAATACTTCTCCACCTTTAGCTATATTGCCACTATGCAATATGAGATGTAGGTCGATGTTGGTACAATTTATCATGAATCAATTAATCCATGTCAAGTAGGTTGTCATAGGACACCTAGATATTGTGTGATGCATCATAACCTTGCCATTTTACTCTGTATAGCATGCCGTCGGCCACATCCACAAGTGGTGTCATACTCAAATCTCTCTTAGGGAAGTGCTTTATTTGGTCTTGGTATATTTTGAGCCAAAAGATGTGGAACACAAGCTGGATAAGTGTGATTTATGGGAGGTTGATCTTGAAAACAACAAAGTTTTGGATCTTCCCAGTTATGAACAATCCCAAACCACTTAGGTATGATCTTTGCAAGTCTTGTCCATGCAATCTCATGTTATTAATGCTCACAAAGATGCAATAAGAAAAAAAATACGATATCAACCTTTCATTATTGCCTTAAAATTTACAAGGTTACAGCGGTTCTCATACAGGTGGCTTAAACATAATTGACATTGAATTTCAAATACTTGCGTGTTTTTTCAACTTTGTAAACCTGTAAAAATTTTACTCAATGTACCATAATCAGCTTTGAAGGAATTTAGCCATTTGCTACGGAGGTCGCAGACTGTATGCGATGTTGAAGGCTTGTAACTTGACCACCAAGTCAATGTTAGTGGCTGAACAACGTTTCAAGCAATTGTTTGGATGTCTACTTGGTACTCTCATGACAAGAAGAGTTACTTGTCACTTTAAGAAGGTTGACAATGGTTGGATTCAACTACCACAGGGAATCATCAAATCATGCCAAATCTAGCTTGTGAACCTTCCATATTTATCATTTCTTAGGGTTACTATACAAGATACACGAATAGTAGAAACATAGAACTGATTCACCCATAGTCCGGCCAAGAATAACCTAACAACCCATCGGCCGCTGCTATTGCCATGCCAGTAACAAAGAAAAGAGACAAAAATGCATGGAGAGACCGCATGCAATTCGCTGACAACGCATGGCATGCGGCACCCTCTGCTACTATCACAAACCCCTTCGTTGAAGGATTTGTGATACTTGGGGGGGAGATTTGTTTTGAGTTTGAGGGGAGTTCAAGACTCCCCATGCGTTGAAAGGGATCCTACTGGGCCTCGCTACCGCGCGACCCAGTAGGAGCCTGTGCAAGAATACCCTAAAACCCCAAATGTAATCCGGAGTAGTGTTTGATTGCGGATTGTGTGTTAAAAAGAATAGGTTCGCATTTACAAGAAGTTATCCAAAACAAAAGAAGGGCGCTTTCGCTTGATTGCAAGGGAGCAATGACCCCTTTTTTTGGTCACAAAAACCCCCCAATTTGACTTAGGGTTTTATGTTTGGCATGGGTTTCGCTCGCGCCAAACATTCAAAACCCTAAATCGAACTGGGGGGTTTGCGTGACCAAAATAAAATGAAACAAAATGGTCATCGCTCCTTTGCGATTCTCGCGTGGGAGCGATTTCCGCATGCAATCGTTTTGATGCTCGCCCGTCGACACATGCCGCGAGCGAGCATGATTTTTGAGTGGGTATTTTTGAGTTTTTTTTGCCGCAACCGGGCAGATCAGAGTCACACTTTGCGTTTTATGGGTATCCGAGCTATTTCACCCTATTTCTTATGGGAGAGGAGACATTGTGTGGCCAAATGAAAATTTTTAGGAACATCAATTTTTTCCCTTAACGGTGACTATTTTCAACAATGGGATGAATTGTGACAAGCTCAAGAACCATTAACCATTAGGGGGTTTGCGTCAATCACTTCATGTGTAACAAGTGGATCCCTTTTTCATTTCCATGGAGATATCCGACCATGGTTTTTTGGGTACCCATAAAGTTGAAGAAAACTCATTTTCATGGTGTGTTTTGACTGGTGGCATTGGTAAACATCCTATGTCTTACAGTATTTCCCGTATGAATTTGCATCATGTTCCACATGTACTACTTTGTGAGCTTTTCACCATCTTTCCCTTGCCAGAATGTGCACTTGGATCAATGTTGCACCACTCCTCTAATAGCATGCAACATAGCTCATCATGGGGCCATACACTGATCACACCATCATCAGTCTGATTCTTAGAACCGAAAGTTGATTTTCTCCTCCTATCCATGTGCAATCAGACCTTTAAGGTACATGTAGTGTTCAACAAGTAAAGTGAAATTCTGACATAATAAATCAATATCCTGACTTCGAGAATCTTTTTGACTTTCTTTTACAAGTGGTTAGTTGATGTTGTATTCAGAGTTGAACTAGAGATACTCCATCCATTATCACGGCAAGAAAAACTTAGGTGATTCACAAGGTTGAGGCGCAGGGTAGTAGGCGACTTGATGAACTAGGACAAATAGATTATTTGTATTAAGAAGTAGGTGTACTTAGATGAAAAATGTCGAATGAGTAAAGCACATGTATAACATGACAAGAATCACAATGAGACATATGATAAGCCCTCAACACTTGAGTCGAGCCACATGTGCGAGGTCATGCTGAGAATGGTCTCATGAAGAAGCTCCCTTGAGGAGTTTGGGGGCTTCAAGAATACTGAGGCACAATTTCATGAAAGCCCAACATCATACAAAAGTAAAACAAACAGTTGCAACATCCCGGTGTAGAAGTAGAAGTAACACAGATCGATACGGTTCACAACACACTGTCAACGATTCTATAAAGTGGTCAAATCTTTCAATACCTTTGGGAACAAAACACTATAGGTTGGGGCGGGTGGTCAAAATTCCCTCAGCTGAACAACGTAAGAATAGTGAGTTCAACGCGTGGTGGGCCATGAACGTAAGGACAAAAGGCCTACTCATGGAGTTTAGGGAGTCGTGTACTTCAAGAGCATGATACATCCCTTCCTTTTAGTCGCAATGCCCTGGTGCAGATGAAGACATGGAATGGTGACGACGCTAGTAACCGTTGATAGTATGATTAATGTCTTAGAGGTCATTAGAGGACTTATACCTCTTGTGGGCGTCGTTGTAGACGTGCCACTTGAACAGATACTTGGTCGTTTTTCCACATCGTCTATGCCTGAGGATGTCTTCAATCACGTACTTGGTTTCCTTGTCCACTTCAATCCGAGGTAGAGATGTGATGCCTGTGCCTGGGAAGTTCTCCCTTGGGTCCTCGTAGTTATTCAGCTTGCTCACATGGAAGACATGGTGGATTGCCATGGTGATAGACAGGCAAAGCAGAGCAACCATGGGTATTCACATTTTCCTTATCACAAACGGCCCCAAGAATTAGAGTTTGAGCTTCATGAAAACCTCTCCTTGGAGTTTGACTTTTTTCAGTTAAGTAGGAGTGATTACAAGCACTTACCACATCGTCACTACGATGATGGTCCTCTGATCACTTTATAGCTACATATGTCTTCACGAGGATTTGTTGTGTTTCCTCCCCACTGCAAGAGAAATCTAGTCGGTGGATGTTGATTGTGAGAATGTTGTTTTGACTTTGCATTCCTGCCACTCGAGTAGGAAGTTTACCCTAGACAACTTGGAATGGAATTTTTTTATATGTGATTGAAGCTGTGGAATTGTATGTGAGTTTGAAAATCAGTAGATGAGCTGTCCAATCAGTGCCGTGTAGCTTGCATAACATGCGGATAAGTTGCTTGAGTGTTTTCTTGGTTTTCTTGGTCTACCCATCTGTTTGGGGATGGAACGCCGTTGATAGTTGGATCCGGTTTCCGTAGCATATCATCATTAAGTACCAAAAACGTCTGCTAAAGCAGCCATCCTGATCACTAATGGCGATACGTGGCACACCGTGCAGGCACACTATTCGGTTTAGAAATAGTTGTACTCTCCCCTTTATGGTAACGATGCTTGTTGTCCAGATGAATTGCAATTTTTTAAAAATCTATCTACCATCACGAGTGAGGCGTCATAGTCCTTGAGGGTGGCAAGAAATATCGTCAAAAATTCCATGCTCATGTCAACCCACGGCTCCGCAGGAAGAGGAAGAGATTGGAGTAAATCTGGTGGCCTTGTGCGGTAACATGTTTGCCGCTGCCAGGTGTTGCACAATTTGCAAAGGGCTTTCATGTCAGTCTATATATTATCTTGGCATTGTAGAGCGTGGCTGAGATAGGGGTGTAGCAAGTGTTGGAATACGCGATGGGTGCTGATGCTACTGTTAGTGGCAGCAATGACTTGCCTTCCTCAACGACATTTGAGCAAATCATGAACACGTCCTTCCTCCACAGTGTGGATGTCTTTCAAAAGGGTGTAAATACGATGGATTGGCTAAACCGCATGGAGTTCTTTCTTCATTTCCACAAGGTCCTAATCGGCTTGTGGGATGATCTAGTCATGAACCAAGTTGAGGATAAACTCTTCCAGCATGTGGTCGAGGAGTCAGGTGCACATTGGCCACATTGAAGTTTCAGCCCATGTTGTGCAAGGCTTTGTGCTCTATCATGCATAAAATGTATACCCAGTGTGAAGAATCATAGTGAACGTTCCACAAGATCAAGGAATTCAATTGACTAGATAGCTTGCTAGAGGCCTACTTGAGTGAGTTCACTGCACTCATGGAGGAAGGTGAAAGCTCTAATGAGGGCAATGGAATGTAGACCTCAAAGTACCTAGAGTGCTTGTTATCAGAGTGTTTATGTCAACAAGAAGCTGAAGTAAAAGACCATCACAATGGCCATGGGCCAGGCTTGGACAATTTTGAGGGCATTGTGTGGCCACATGAGCGAAGTGCATTCGGCGAACCCAAAGCACTACTTGAAGACAAGGGTGAACATGCATGAGGAGTGTTGTAATTAATCTGGTCTCATATGCCAAGATCGCCTTTTTACTTATTTTTCTCACTAAGTATCTTGTAATTATTCCGGCAGGACTCTTTATTACTTATGTTATCAATGGACAGTACCAGACCTCTGACCATGTTTTTTTCTCAAGTCTTTTTATCTACCTCGTAACCTCTCAACACAAGGCAAAAGTGGAGATTGCAACTACCCAAAAGTGGTTATTTGATTAACTCAGTGCATCTTCATCTTCCTAAACCATTTAATTACATCATTTTGCTGCGTCCCATACACAACAAGAGTTCAGAGATTTTCTCACTTAGTCTTGGTGTTTTCATAATCCAAATCACAACACCTACTGTCTTAAGGAACAAGGAAACATAATCCATTGTCCATTTCTTCAAAAGTGAATGTTTTTCAAGGCAAGGCCACCTCGCGGTCATTGTCATTCAATCAGCCACCACAGTGTAAATTAGTCACTTGTGAGGAAATTACTTTGTATTATCTCCAGTTCTTTACATTCGTTGCGTAGGCAATACAAGTTAGACTACATTCCTTTCATTTTTCTAGCAACAGAACCTTCTCTTTTGTAAATGTGCATCTTTTTTCATATAGAAGTTCATATATAGATACTTATTACACTTACCACATTTTGTGTCCATCTTTGAAATCTTTCATGTCTCACTATAGTCCTCAATTCCATGCAATAAGAAGTTCTAAGCTTGTATGATTTTCATAAAAACTGAATAAAAAAACATGGTAGAAGAACAAGGCTCTCCTTGAAACAAGCTTGGAATTGTTCAATTCATTTGTTTGATGAAACATAATTCCTTAGTATTTAGTGACTACTTGATTGTTTACATGTATTGTGGCCAATGATGCAAGTGATCAAAACATGAACGACGCCCATGGTGAAGAAGTTGTCCATGTAGTCTTAGATCAGCAACCTAGTTTTCCAGGATTCAGTGGTACACACTCTGTGCCAGCTGAATCACGATTCCATCAATGAGTACGATTGCTCAAGGAAGCCAACATCAGGCTCTCATCAACCAAGCAAAACTGACATCAAACGTGACACCAGATTTTACGAAGAGAAGAACGCCATGAATTATGTTTTAGTCTCCTTAATTCAACAACTTGAAGAGCTTCAATAATAGCTACGTCTTGTGCTTACGGACAAGGAAGAATCTGATGCAAATGGATTTGGAGCCATTGACAACGCAACACGAGTGGTAACAGATGTTGAACGTCACACAAACAAAGAAATAAAACATGCATCACAATCAACAAATTCAACAGCACTCCTTGACAAACAACAAGCAAACCAGGTCATAGTAGAGGCCCAACAATAAGCAGAAGTGGCAAAACAGAAAGCTGAAGCTGAAGCCCTTGTTCAATTTTAAGATGAAAAAAGAGCACAACAACGGAAGAAGGATTCAGGAAGGGAATCACATCTTTCACAGCAACAGGTTCAATAGGTCTTCGCACTTTTGCAAAAAAAGGTGAAAAAATCAGAAGCTCAAGCAGCCCTTGCAAATGCACAAGTCATTGATCTATCCTCTCAAGCACAGAATGAGTCAACAAATGCGGCACTCTCTGTTGCACAAATGGGATAAGAACAAGCCCTAGGAGTTGCACGATCACAATTTGGTGCACAGAAGCAAATAAAAAAGGTTTTGTGTAAGTTAAAACAAAAAAAACAGCCTGATCAATGTTCCCTCACCCAAAGATCAGGCAAATCTGGATCAATCATGCCCATTCCTAAAGTAATTCCAGAAATGCCTCCATCAACAACTCATCTCTCAAAATTGCATTTCAACCCATCTGGCTACATAATCTATTCATCATCTCTCTCATTTAAAATTGAATATATTGAAAAGTTTGGAAAAACAAACGTCTCAAATGGGGTATTCAACTTTGAAGCACTTGCTCCAGCCCACCAGAAGAATCATGCCACTAGCTCTCGGAGAACCCAATGGAACACCATATGGTACACACTAGTGTATAGATTATGCTGTCTTCATAAAAAGTGTTTCTCCAAAAGTTCAACATGCTCTACGGATGCACAACAAAAATCCTTGATCCACACAAGTTGATGGGAGCTATGTACCCAACAAGTACCAACAGACATAGCATTCCGCCTCACTGAAATTTCTCATTTGTCTCTTGCTCATTTTGGAGTAGATGTTGATATATACACCAACAAGGAAAAGGAAATATAACACTAGCTTGCCTTATTCGACCCTCCACTTTCAGAGTCTCTCTTTGTCAAGTACCTAATCAAAGGCCTATTAGTCGAATGCTCAGAAATGAAAATAATTTTATGGCACACGACAAAACACAAGCTCAGTGAAAAGAATGTGTATGTGAAAAACAAAACAAAGAGCATTAACAACAACAGTTCATACTTGACTCAAACATGAAAAGTGTATGTCATTCCTCCAAAAATCAAAATAAAATCACCATATGAAAATATCTCATACAACAAAAGAAAACAAATATACAACTATTGCAAGAAGCTTGGGTAACGCATGCAAGAATGCCAAAACATTCACACAAACAACAAACAACAACCAGCATAACTTCTTGCAGAAAGCACCAACCTAACCAAAAATTAAACATGCATGAAAAATCTTAGACTTTAACATGCCTTTTCTGTACCTGGCTGCCGTTATCACAGCAGGTGCAACAACATGGAGAAACACTAAAAAAAACAACAACATTAGCCGCGCCACTAGCACCAGCTACAACAACAACAGAAAAACAGTAGAAGTAGTAGCAGGAGAATTTGAAGCAGAAGTAATAGCAGCTGTAGCAGCACTTGCTCTAGTAGTAACCATTGTAGCAGTAGTAGAAGTCATATTTGCAGCAACAGCTCCAGTAGTAGCCACAACAGTAATTGCTACAACAGCAACACCATCCTCTTTCAAATTTTCAGCTCTAGTAGTGGCCACAACATCAGCTACAATAGCATTTGCTGCAGCAAAAATCATTGCAACAGTGGTAGCAGTAGCCAAATTTGCAGCACGAGTAGCCGCATGTGTAGCAGCAGCTCCAGTAGCAGTTGCAGCAACAAAAGTCGCAAACGCACAGCAATGGTAGTAACTTCAGTAGTGGAACTGGACACGACAGCTTTGTTTGCTGCCACCGGCCAAGCTGGTCAGCCGGCTTGAAGCTACTTGGTAGCTTCTCGAGCGTGCCTACTGAAGGGCCCGAGAAACCATTGAGCTTGTTGATCGACAAGCTGGTCGATTGACAAGCTAGTTTTTCGAGGGTCGAGCGCACCCTCTTCAAAACAAATACAGAAGAATGGAGGCAAGAGTTGTCATCCCGGATGAACCATGGTCTGACCCACACTGCCTCCTTCTCGTGATGGTTTATAGTTTCTTTATTTCTTTTTTGGTTTTTCTCTTGAAATATGGTTTTCCTTAATCTCATTTTTTTTGCACGTGGTCCAGTCCCGGGAATTTGGGGATTCGTCCCATTGTTTAAGGAGAAAATGTGGCCCCTCTTCACTCCCATCCTCTTTGGTCGAGACCCTGATACGTGGGAGTCTTGATTTTGTGTTGTGGGAGACCACCGTCATCATGTCCTTGACGATTCTGATGCACGGTCGGGCTTGCGTGCTAGCCTCTTTGGTGGAGGCTGTATCCTACTTGGGGTGGTTTTGGCTTCCAATGCCGTACAAACCCACAATCTTTGGGCCACCTTCTTCATCCTCTACCCCTCCATCGTGGCTCTAGTCCATAGCTCCATCTCTCTCTCTCTCTCCGCAGCCAACTCGAACCTTTTCCGAGCTACCGCACGTCCTGACACATCTGCACCGGCCTCCACATTCCATTCCCATCCTTGGCCTTAGGATGTCCGATATAAGTTTGATTGTCGATTTTGGGGGTCACCATTGTTAATTGGATGAACCCCCTCTAGATGTACGAGATGGTGGGGTTGTTTCTTTAGTGGAGTGGATTGAGCGTTCGTTGTCGTCCACCCTTTCCTATCTCCTTGCTATGAATTCTAGTCATGCTGCATCCTCACCTGTCCTTTCTTGCAACATTGTGTAGTGTCATGCGACTGCTCTATCTCGTGTTTTGAGTGGTTTTGGGATCATTGATTTTGGCGTCACTCATCACATCACATTGTCTCGTGATGCATTTTTCATGTTGGAGCCTTTCCGTGAAGTACGGTTTGTCTGCATTGGTTCCTACTAGATGTGTCCGGTTCAGGGTGTTGGTGTTGTAAGTTTTGTTGGTTAGTCACATGATGTATCCTTACCTCATGTCCTCTTTGTCCCTAAAATTGAGGTCAGGTTGCTGTCTGTCACTGCATTTGATGATTAGGGTAAATACTTTGTTTCCTCTTGTGGTGTTGGCATTGTGTCGCTACAGTCATCTGGCCATCCTACTCATTGTGGTCTGCGTCTTAACAAATTGTATCATGTACCCTTGTTTGCACCATTGTGCACCGCCGTTGCATAACGCATGTGCATGTTGCTTTCTTGTGTTTCCCTAAAAATACACGTTTACTCCATTATCTTTTCTGTCAGGTGCATACAATTGCCATCCATAGCCTTTTGAGTCATCAAAATTCTATTGGTATTCACCCTGGTATATTCCTTGTTCCATGCACTACTGATTGTGTTGATTGTGTACAAGGAAAGCCAAATCACCCACTCTTTGCTTCGTCTAACTTCCACACACTTCACCCCCATACCCTTGTCCATGCACATCTCATGGACCCTCTCCCTCATGAGTTTCTTGGGGGTGTTGGTCGATGCGTCTTGAGTCTTATGGATGACTTCTATTGAGTCTTGTCTTGTCCAGGCTGAGCTTTCTTGCCAACGTAAGCCATTAGAATTTTGCTCTTATCATAGTGGTGAGTTCATGGGTTCCACAGCCCGCTTCTTGCAGTCTCAAAGAGTGCATCCGGAGATCTCTGCTCCATATACACCATAACAAAACAGAGTGTCAGAACATTGGAACCGCACTCTTTGTGATGGTGTTTGCACCCTTCTTGTCTAGTCCAGCCTCCCTTTGTTGATTGCCTTTGAGGTCATGTCCTACATGACGAGGGCTTGTAATCGTGTTCTTCATGGTATGCTGCCTTGTCATTTCACACCATTTGAGAGATGATATGGTCATCCTGTTGACCTTCACCTTGCTCGTATCCATGATAGAGTTGCTTGTGTTTTGCTCCCTTAGGACCAACAAGGACCAACTTGCGATGGCAAGATGTCTCCTTAAGTTCGCCTCTACCCTTTCCTTGGTGTGTCCTCGAAATCTGAAGCCTGGAAATTTTGGAACCCTGAGCGTGGTTGGGTTGTCAGGCCTCACAATTCCCCCTTCTTTAAGGGTGTCTTCTCTTGTAAAATTTCCCATTCCATCCCTTCTCTTGTACCCTTCTCTCGTTTAGGGGAAGGTGGTGCATGTGGAGTGTCCTCAAGTAGTCCCTGCGCTCCATATCCTACAATGTCATCGTGGTGTCATTTCCTCTTGATTTTGTGTTGTTTCTAGTGTCACTTCTTGTCACATTTGCATTGTAACTAGCATCACATCCGGTTGCATTTGCATCGTTGCTAGTGTCATTTCCAATTGCATCTGCGTCGTCACTAGCATCTTCTCCTGTCACATCTGCATCGTTGCCATCATCATCTCCTCTTGTGTCTATATCATTGCAAGTGTCATCTCCTATCATGTTTGCATCATTGGCTACATCGTTGGTTGTGGTCTAATTGGTAATAGAGCTAGTCGCACCCTCACAGCACCTGATCTTGTCACCATTTGTTTTCATGCAAGGCAGTTGTCTGAGGGGCAGTTGTCTACATCTATATGTAAGCTAGCCTGGAATAAAGAAGGAGACCTGCTGCGTGCATCGGCCAGATGTTCGCGTGAACACCAGCACAAAACGTTAATAGTCCAACACCACAAGTGCAACCAATTATTGTTGCATGTGGCAGAAGCGTGGATGCCATCAAAGAAAGTGTGGATAGTGACAAAAAGGCCAATATCGTCCGCGATCCTCACCATATGCTGTTTTCCACGAGTCTGGAAAGACAGGTTGAGAGGCTGCCCCCACACTAAACCCAGCGCTTCATCACGCATACATACACATCCATTTAAAGGATACCAATAATACAATTGAATAGATGGAAAGAAGAAATAAAAACATCATTTTCTTTCATAAGAAAATGACATACTGTTTGAATGAAGCCACTTAGAAGTAATCCAGTCCTTGCAAAGAAGCCATGCAAAACATACATCAACATCTACATGTAAACCTCAATCTACATCTACAAATAAATCTCAATATTTATTAAAATCAAAACCATATTTCATTTTGCATGTAAATATACATCTATATCTACATCTACATCTACAAAAACATTTTTATTTACACATACATCTACATTTACATTAACATCTACATCTTCATCTCCATTATTACTTGTAACATATACCTGTTTCTATATAATAATGTATCTATATCTATACATATATATCTATATCTTTATATATATCTATATCTATACCTTTATATATATATCTATATCTATATTCATATCTATATCTATATGGATATCTATATCTCTATCTATATATATATGTCTATATCTATATCTATATGTATATCTACATCTACATCTATATCTATATCTATATCTATATCTATATCTATATCTATATCTATATCTATATCTATATCTATATCTATATCTATATCTATATCTATATCTTTATCTATATCTATATCTATATCTATATCTACATCTATATCTATATCTATATCTATATCTTTATCTATATCTATATCTATATCTATATCTACATCTATACCTATATCTATATCTATATCTATATCTATAT
>SZWC01014525.1:14260-51570 GCA_023375785.1 Penium margaritaceum
CCCCCCCCCCCCTTTGCCACTTGACGCGATCCTGCCGCTCGATGCGCTCCTGCCAGCTCGACGCGCTCCAGCCAGCTCGACACGCACGACCCGCCCCTGTTGCACCAGCCACGCGACCCGCGCCAGCAGTGGGAGCCGGGCCAGTCCCATTGCTGTGACGGCCGACCCGCCGGGTCGCGATGGCGAGCCCGCCACGTCAGGTAGCCCTGACGCCCCCAGCGACCACAACAGCCAGCCAGCCGTACACGCGGGCTGCGACAACCGGCCAGCTCTACCCGCCACGCAAGCCACGCACATCAACCAGCCAGCAGTGGCACCCAGCCAGCAACGGCCAGCGGTGCCAGCCAGCCGCGCCGGGTGTCCGTGACAATCCAGTCGGCCAGACGGCCGACCTCAGGCAGGCCGGCTGGCCAGCCTGCCACCCACCCAGGCGGCAGCCCACCCCATGGGCCGTCTAGCTGGCTGCCAGCCTGCTGGCGACAGCCAGCCAGCCGTGCCAGCCAGCCTCACAACCTCTCCAGCAAAGCGGCCAGCTGGCCAGCCAGCCAGCTAGCCAGCTGGACAGCCAGCCGTTCCAGTCAGCACCTCGGCCACAAGCAAGCCAGCAGGCGAGCAGGCAAGCCAGCTAGATGGCCGGCTGGCTAGCTGGCCGTCTAGCTGGCTGGCCGTCTAGCTGGCTGGACATGCAGTGGGATGGCCCAGGATCGTGTCGGCGAGGGGGACTTGGCGGTGGGAGAGTCACCCGCGCCGTCCTGGGACGCCTCCCTCCTCTGCGCCCGGGAGAGAAGAGGCCTCACCACGAGCGAGGCGACAGACGCGGTGGTGGCGGTCGCCCCGACCAGTCCCTCCCGCAGCACCCTCCAACATGGGATGGCTGTCTGGGACGCTGCAGTAGGCACAGATCGAGTTGATGGAGGTTGTGGGCAGGGTGGACGCGGTGCGAGGCGTCCAGCATCAAACAACTGTCTTCCTCTCCCGTTTCTCCAGCGACCTCCATGGCAGGCTCCATCGCAACTTCACCGAGATGCATAGGCGGGCCGAGCGGGCTGCAAAGGCAGCCCGCTCGGCCGCTTCAGAGGGTGTAGTTGTGCTCCAAGAGCAGGACGTGTCAGCGGCGTCAGGTCCCAGCGCACAACCACGCCATCTGCATGTTTATAGTTGAGCTTTTGCGTGACTGGGTGGGGGAGGGGGAGCTCGAGTCGGACGACGACGTGCGGACCAGCAGGCGCAAATCCTTCATGTGTAGCAACAGTTGCAGTGCATCCAGCAGCAGCACTGGCAGCTGGAGCAGGATCAGCAGCAGGTAGCGCGAGAGTAACGGCGGCTCCAGCAGCGCCTAGTGGCCACTCCTCAACGCACGTTGCAAGCGGAGATGCAATCAAGCTTGAAGCCGCTCAGATGTCAAGGGGCAGGCCGGGAGGCCTAGCCCGAGGACACTCACGCCTCTTGCAACTACAAGAGGCGCGAGTGCAAAAGACGAAGCTGCACTAGCTGCTCGGCCGGGAGCGGCTTTACCCGACGGAGCAAAGGTTGGCCCTTCACCTTGGTTCTTTCCTCGGCCGTGACATGTCGGAGCTGGCCGGACAGCTGCCCGACGTGCCGGGCGCCACCCCCTCCCCCCCGTCGGGCCTGGACTCCGCCCTCGTGGTCCTCGCCAACCGCCGGTCCCTCTACAGCAGTTTCAGTGGTTGGGACTGCAGCCTCCAAGACGGCAATAGGACAGCACCTCCGACTGTTACCGGGCTTAATCACCGCCGACCCACCCCACAGGCGGCTTGAGATGCAGCAGCGGCTCCAGTAGCAGCTCCTACAACAGCAGCAGCAGTAGCAGCAGCTCGAGAAGCGGCACCAGCACCACCAACGGTAGCTGCAACACATGGAGGTGCTATAGGCCCACACACCACCACCCGGTAGAGGGGGGAGGCACTCTCAGGCAGCGTCATCCCAAGTGACACCCTCCCCAGCAGGGCGGAGCCACAGCAACCACTGGCGCGACAACAATAGTAGCAAGAATAGGAGCAGCGGGAGCAGCTACAGCAGGATCAGCCACAACAACAGTAGCAGCAACAGCCGCCATTGTAGCACCAGCAGTAGTAGCAGCAGACGCAGCAGCACCAGGCGCCGCAGCAGCAACAGTCGCGAGAGCAGCATCAGTTGCCGAAGGAGCAGGAGCAGCAGCAGGCATCACAGGAGCAGTAGCAGGCGTTTCAGGACCAGAGGCAGACGCCGCCAGAGCAGTATCAGGTACCAGAGGAGTAGTAGCAGTAGCAGCAGATTCAACTGATAAGCCACTACAGCCAGCGTCGGAGTGGGCCAGGGGTTGGATCCGTGAGGGAGGCCGCCCCTGCTATCGCGCCCCCTCCCGCGGCGGACCACGACCATTGGCTGCAATCGTTGTCCGTGCGTGCCTCCACCGCCTCCCTCCCCCTTCCCCTTCTCTTGCCCTCCCTCCCCATGCTCCCCTCCCTCGGCCTCGTCCCCTCCCCCTGGCTCCCTCCACCCCTCTCCCCCTCGTCCCCTCCCCCCTCACGTGACTTCTTGACAAGGGGAAATTTTGCGGTCAGCAAAAAAAATTGTTTTTTAAACGGCCATAAATAAGGCCGTTGGATTAGAAAAAACACCGAAAATTTGTTCCAGGGTTGAAAATTTAAAATTAAAAAATCTGAAATTTCCCTCACAAACTTCTATTTATATGGAGATTCAGGGGTCAGATGCCAGTTATCCTCACATAACTTGTATGCTGACACTCAGAAACCATTTGACGGTGCCGTAGAGCTAAGCAGAGAGCGTCAAGCTGGCACAGGCACGATCTCTTTCAACCTCTAAGGCGTCCCGCTCACGTCGGCATGGGAGTTCCTGGCTGGAGCATCGACCAACAACGATACAGAGTACGCAGCCTTACTCCTGGGCATCGGCCTGGCAAAGGAGGCACAGGTGGATGAGCTTGTGATCCTCAGCGACTCACGCCTAGTGGTGGACTAGGCTGAGGAGGAGGAGCAGATGGCCCAGGCCCCTCAAATGTTTGCCCGCCTCTACGGCAAGCCACGACGCATAGGAGAGGGGAGCGGTGGGACGTAGCCCGACCAATGGATGATGTCATCCTCGAGAGGTGCCTTTGGTTTGAGGCCAGGGACTGGGTCGGACTGGTTGAGGAGAGCCTGGAGTTGGTGGTCGGTCCGACCCAGTCCCCGGCCTCAACTCCAGGAAGTTGGGCTTGAAGTTTGTCTCGATGTTGGGCTGGAAGTTAAGCTAGAGCCGCGGCAAGTGTCTATGTTGTGTGCTTGTCAGTTTTCTTCCCTCTCTGCATTACTAAGCTACTGGAGCTTATAAGACTTTGCGCATCTCCCTAGCCTACCCTTTTCTTTTTGGTACCTGCTTGCTTGCACTAGCAAGCAAGCAGGTACAAAAAATATAAGGATACTTCCTAGCAGTTTCTCAGGGGGATAACATTTCTCCGGCAGCTGACTTGGCAGTGTTGCCATTTCAGTAGCAACAAGGTTAGGAAACTTCCTAGCAGTTTCTCAGTGGGATAACGTTTCTCCGGCAGCACGGCCAGTGCCTAGACAGCGGTCAAAAAAAAGGCCCCTCGTCCGGTGCCTGAACAATAACTGTAACAAGTAGACACAGAATAGAGGGATGCTGGAGGAAGGGGGGAATGGGAGGGGAAGTGGGCGAGGGAAATATGCCATGCAAAAACTTGGTTACTTTATGGGTGAAATGGTTGAGATATCCACAAAATGCAAATGGTAGCAGGAGAGGGCACATGGGTGCCTACAAGGACGTCGCGACCATCTGCGCCGCCAGCACTGCCAGCACCGCCACCAACAACTGGCTTTCCTTGAGGTTGGAGTTGGTGGCCGCGACCATCTGCTCCGCCGGCACTGCCAGCACTCCAAAAAAAACAAAAAAAATGGCCATCATGCCGGAACGAACCCCCACTAGCACCGCCACCGATGCAGCTCCTGAGGACAGCTCCGTCAGCGGCCAGCGCCGGCCACTGCCATCGTCACCACAGCGGCCGCAGCAGCAATAGCAGTAGTAGCAGTAGCAGCAGCAGCTACAGCAGCAGCAGCAGCAGCAGCAGCAGCAACAGCGACAACAGCAGCAGGTGCTACAGCAGCAACAACAGTAGCCGTCCAATCCGACGACCTTGGTGCGCCAGGTGCGCGCACTGGCAGACCTGCAGGCGGAGAGCCGCCAGACTTTGACGTGACAAGTTGCTGAGCTGCAAGACCTGATCCGGGGCTTACTGCCCCAGTAGCAGCAGCAGTAGCATCAGTCCGCAGACCCAAGTGAGGACCACCTCGTCCCTAGATAGCCGAGACCCTCTCCGACTCTCGAAAGGAGGGCGAGGAGGAGCTGTTGCATGCACGCCTTCTCCACCTGGAGGCATGCCGCATTGCGCGTGAGGCTAATGCCACCCTCCAGGGTACGAGCGCTCACGCCGACCTTGGCCTGAGCTCAGCTCGCCGCCCTCTGAGCTTTGAGGAGCTGGCTCTGCAGGCCTGTTTGGGCAAGGGGTTTGCCTCCTCTGGGCCTGGCCCCGCAGTGGCTTCGGCCGTCGCCCTGCCGACGGTCTAGCCACCCAAGTGGTTTGAGTCGAACTCACCCATCTTCCGGATTGGGACTGACTACAAGTCCTGGAAGCCGCGCTTCCGCATGTGGGCCATGAGCGATGGGGTCCTCTCCTACTACCTCACCCCCTACCAGGCATCTGACCCCGCCCAGACGTAGATGGTTGTCCGCGTCGCCACCGGCCTAATGAAGGCCAATCCACACTACACAAAGGACTTCAGTCGCTTCCTTGGCGATCCACTTACCGGCTTGGGAGCTGACCCTTGCGCGACGTGGGCGCTGGCCGTCACCCTCTTTGAGGATGCCACCTTGGCCCTGACATCCCAGCGCCTTGCCAACTCCCCCTGGCAGACTTCTTAGGAGTCCGCGGCCGACTACCGGCGCAGGGCAATGCAGCATCACGAGGAGCTGGGAGACGATGTCCCTGCGTAGTACGCAGTCCTCCAAATCATTCTACCAGCATCCACCCAGACTACGCTCGTGTCTTCGGTGGCTTCAACCAGTCCCTGCTCTGTGACATGGGGACGCTGTTGCGCTATGCCACTCTCCACTTCTTGGAGATCACCGGTGTGGACACAGCAAACCGCGCTCGCCGCAGCACCGCTTTGGTTGTAGTTGTCGCAGTGTCCTCCTCCTTGCCGCCCGCAGTGACAGCGGCACCAGCTCAGGGGAAGAAGGGCCGTAAATCGTCTGCCGGTGGCAACAGCAGTGGGGGGACCAGCGGCAGCACCAACACGCGCAACAGTAGTGGCGAGACCGCTGTTGCAACAACAGCGGCAACAGCGGCAGCAACGGTGGCAGCAGCGGCTCCGGAAGCACTAAGGGTCACCGGCTCCTCTGCTTCAATTTTGGAGGTGACCACCACTACCCCGACTACACCCGTCTGATGGGCCGTCCACTAGACAGGGCAAAAATCACGTGCGGGCTGTAGCAGGCGCACGAGGAGCGCTTGCGCCAGACGTCCGACGCGACTGCTCGCTCGGCCGCCACTACCGCAGTCGACCCAGAGTAGTCCCTAGCAGTCGCAACTAAAGCAACCGACCCTCGCAAGCAGGTGCTCGCCGACCGGGACAGGACGATCGCAGAGCTATACCAGCTTCTTGTCCTATGCTCGTATCAGGGAGGTGCGAGTGGGTTGACTGAGCCAGAGGGTTCTACAGCCTGTGGATTGTCTATCCTATTGCGTGATGATGCCTGTAGCAGTCCCCTTAGCGTGATGATTGTCATGATGTGTCTTGGCTGCACGAATCCCACATGCGCTCCACTGTTTGCCTTGCCGCGTCACCCGTCGAGCGCCCTTCTGTCGCGCCCTATTCTGTAGTTAAGTGCCATGTTGCCCCTTGTACGCTCGTCACGAATGCCACCTGGGTTGTTGAATCTGGTGCCACCCATCACATGACGTGTCTTTGTGACGCCATCGTCGTCCTGCATCCCGTTGGTGTTGTTCGCTCTGTTCACACTATAGTTGGCCATGAGGTCCCTGTCCAGGGTGTTGGGATTGTGCAGTTCACCGGACCTACTGGTCCCGCATACATATCTGATATCCTCTTTGTCCCTAATCTTGAACTTAGCCTGTTTTGTGTCCGTACTTGCACCAAGATGGGCCTGGGAGTCACGCACACAACTGCCGATGCTCGCATCTTTGTATGCGACACCCAGGAGACCGTCCTGTATGGGACGGTCATCCATGATCTCAACCACATCTTTGGGTCATCCGCCAGTGCTCCTCCCTTCTCTCCTCCCTCTCCCACTGTACGTGTCTTTGTCGCTGGTGTCCTATCTCCTGAGTACCACCATCTCTTGCATCGACGCCTCTGTCATGTGCACCTAGGGACCGTTGACAAACTGATCAGCAATCAACCTGCCCTCGGCCTTCATGTGGTTTCTTTCAGGGCGCCGTCCACGAACGACTACTTGCCCTATGCTGAAGGCAAAATGTACCAATCCACCTACCATGAGTCATTCTCTAGGGCTTGTCGGCCCTTGGAGCTTGTCCACTCTGACCTCATGGGCCCACTCCCCGTCGAGTTTCAGGAGGACAGCAGTCGCTATGTCCTGACGCTGACAGATGAATTCACGTGCATGCGCTGGGTTTACAGTTTGCAACAGAAGAGCAATGTTCCCGTCGCTGTTCGCGACTGGCTGGTCATGGCTGAATGCCAGGCCGGCCGCACTCTACATACCTTTCGCTCTGACCGCGGCGGCAAGTTCCTCGGTGACATGGCACGCCACTTCACTGAGCAAGGTCTTTTCCACAACCTCTCCGCTCTTGCCACCCCCCAGCTAAACGGGGTCTCGTACCACTGGAACCATACCATGGTGGATGCGATCCGCGCCATGCACGCCGACAGCACCATGCCTGAGGCCTTTGCCTTCGAGGACATGGCGTACATGACCTGGGTCTTGAACCGCATTCCTCACGGCCCTCTCCCCAACCCCCGCACACCCTACGAGCTTTCGTACGGCCATCATGTCGATCTGTGCCTGGCTCGTGTCTGGGGCTCCCTTGCCTGTGTCTGGTTCACACCGGAGCAACAGGGGAGCAAGCTCTCTCTACGGGGCCGCATCTGCGCCTTCGTCGGCGTGGCTCTGTGGTCAAAGGCCTGGTGCTTCTGGGATCCCGAGCGGCGCCGTATCGTGGAGTCGCGTGACCCTCTCTTCCTTGAGCATCTCACCTTCTGCGATCTTGCTTGCATCCACGTTCTTCATGTTGCTCATGCCCCTGGGTGTGCCAAGGATCATCGTAAGGGGGAAGTGATTGCTGTAGTTGGCTCAGTGTCCCCGGCCAGTGAGGTCACTCCATCGCCGAAACCCCCGGGGTTGTCCCCGGGGGTTGTGCCTGTTGGCGCCACCAGCCCCAACCCATCTGCGTCTCGTCCTACCGTCCCTGACTCCGTGCCCTTGCTCGCATCTGAGTCTACATCTATGTCTGCGTCTGAGTATGCGTCTGCACTTGTGTCTGAGTCTGCTTCCGCGTCTGGCTTTGAGCCGTCCTTGTCCCCCGGCCTTGCCCGATCCAACATCCGTGTTTGCTTCT
Source organism: Penium margaritaceum (assembly GCA_023375785.1). Taxonomy (NCBI): domain Eukaryota; kingdom Viridiplantae; phylum Streptophyta; class Zygnematophyceae; order Desmidiales; family Peniaceae; genus Penium; species Penium margaritaceum. The sequence continues at coordinate 21,873 of SZWC01014525.1, forward strand.
GGCTCTGAGCCATCCCTTTCGCCGACCACTGATGCATCCACGTCTGACACGGAGCCGTCCCCAGCCGCTGTGGCTGCACCATCCTCTACTGACGCGCCTATCGTGCAGTCCCCTCCTGCATCTGAGTCGGCGGTGGTCCTGCCCTCGTTCTGTCTGACCCCTACACACGAGCACCCGGCGAGCGCTCCACCCTGCCCCGACTCTCAATAGCAGTCTCCAAGGCAGGCGCCTGGCCCCTTGTCCTGCCTCACCGGTCGCCAGTAATGACGCAGGCAGGCATCTCCGACCTCGCCCCACGCATAATCTTGTCAGCGGTGACCCTGGCACAAAGGCTATCGGCTTGAGTTCTCGCGGCCTCACGGAGGTTCACCTTGGATGCGCCATTGGCATGGCACTGCTTGCCCACGAGCGTGATCTCGCTTGTGATGCTGCTGAGTCCATGGTCACAGTGGACTCTTCCTCTACGGCGTATGTCCTGGCCATGCGTAGTGCGGCACCGTTGTCTCCCGATCCCACCACTCTACCAAAGGCCATGTCAGCCCCCGACGCTGAGCAGTGGTGAGCTACTTGCCAGGCTGAGCTCGATGCCATCCGTGAGCACGGCGTCTTCGAGTTGGACTTGCAGAAAAACCGCAAGTCAATCAAGGCCAAGTGGGTCCTCCACAAGAAGCTCAAACCAGACAACATGGTGGAGCGCTACAAAGCCCGCCTGGCAGCAAAGGCCTTCTCCCAGGTCCCTTGAGTGGAATATACCAAACACTTTGTCTCTATTGGCCGGATGACGATAATGCTGACACTGCTGAGTCAGGTGGCTCAACAAGACTGGGAGCTTCACCAGATGGATGACAACAACGCGTTTCTGAACGGGGACCTTGAGGAGGAGATCTACATAGTCTAGCCACCCGGCTTTAAGGATGGCACCGGTGGCATGTACCGACTACAAAAGGCCTTGTACGGCCTGAAGCAGTCACCTAGCTGCTAGAACCAGGAGATCACTAGCACGTTGAGACGTGCCGGATATGTTCAAAGTGACGCTGACCCATCCCTGTTCCTCTCACAGTCATCAACACCACTCGCTACCATCCTTATCTACGTGGACGATATTCTGATCGCCTCGCCCGACCTGGAAGCATTGAACGCCGCCAAGGCCGTTCTCTCCTCAGCCTACAAGATGAAAGACCTCGGTGAGGCCTCTGTCTTTCTAGGAGTGGAGATCGTGCGCGATCGTGTCCGCCGCACGCTCCACGTCCATCAGGCACGCTACAGAGTGGCTGTGGGGGAGCGCTTCGCTGATCTCCTTCCGGCCGTCCGCACTACCTCCACGCCCATGACCCCTGAAGGGCAGGCCACCCTGAAGGTGGAAGACCTAGACGGCCTGGGGGAGCCAGTTGACGTGACCTTTTATCTACGAGTCATCGGCTCGCTCATGTACTTGGCCACCACGATACGGCCCGACATTACCTTCACCGTCAACCTGCTCGTCCTGTTCTCGTAAGCTCCACGCCAGCAAACACTGGAAGCAGCCATCCGGTGCGTGTGTTACGTTCTGTCCACCGCATGCTTTGATCTGTGCTTCCACGAACAGTTTTCCATCATGCTTGATGGGTACATGGATAGTGACTTGGCATGGAGTCCAGATGGCAAGAGCCGCACCGGCTACGTCTTCCTCATTGGGGGCACTGATGTGTCCTGGCGTAGTGGGAAGCAAGGCTACGTTGCACGCAGCACTACGGAGGCAGAGTATGTTGCTTTGGACGCCAGAGCAGTGGAGTAGGTCTGGCTTTTCCATCTACTGCGTGAACAGCGTCAGTTCATTCCCCCCGTGGTGCTTCAGTGTGACAACATGAGCACGGAGGCGATCGCCAAGAACTCAGTTGTGTTTCATGCACGCATGAAGTACATCAACGTCGAGCATCATTTCGTGTGTGAGATGGTTGATAGTGGTGAGATCCGAGTCATCCACGTGGGCACTGACAGGCAGCGCACTGAACTTCTGAACAAGGCTCTCGGTCATTTGAATTTTCATGTAGCCACTCGTTCCGTGGGACTCTGTCCCGTTCCCGTTGCAGGTTGACTCCTCATGTGCCATCTTGCATGTGCTGTGCAAGCTGCCTGCTGAGTTTGTGTGTGTCTTGCCTTGTACAGTGTCAGTGTCTACATGTGCATGGAAGTGTATAGCCCTCCGGTCATGGGGGAGTTTTTTTGTGTGCATCGTACACAGCTTACAGTAACCCCTCGGCTCATGTCCATTCACGTGCAGATCCCTGACATGGCTACGGTGGTGGAAGACCGGCGGTCGGATGGGCATCTAGAAGACATCTTTCTTAGCTATACTCCTGTTGTGGACAGCACATAGGCATGTAGCCCATCAGGACGTAGCTCTTGTCGATGTGGCCATTTTGGTTTGGACGGCTCATCGTTCTGACGTGTCTATAGTGAGTTATCCCCAAAACTGTGTTTCTGCCATGGTTTTCACCTGCTAGAAATTGTGTGCTTGTGCGCGCCGTGTGTGTGCGCACCGACTATGTTTGAGACACTATTTAGGCTGCTAGGTCTCAGTTGTTCTCTCTCTCTGCACATTGCTTGCAGCCAGACGCGTTGATGCGCCATGCTAGTCAGACCCTTGCAGTTGACTTCTGTCTCCCTGTCTAGCACCTGCGTGCTTGCATTCTGTCATATGAACGTACGTGTCATTGATTCCTACGGGGGTGTTGTGATGTGAGTCGTTTCCATCCGTACATCCAGCTAACCGTGACCACTTGTTCGTTTCCATACTTCCTCCGAATCATTTATGCTTCCCTGGCTGGCACTGGAGCGCCGTCATGTGATGCTCAATTCATCTGTAGTAGCATGGACAACTACCATGCCGTATGAAAACTTGCTAGGACACTCTGCCTTTCTTCTGCAACCTCAAGAATTTCCTCTCTAGACTGGCCTTGGACCCATTTTGCATGCTTTTGCATTGTGTGTTCATCGTCGGTGCCGACCTATGCATGTAGGTAGTCATTTCTACTTGAGGTTGTGCATCCACAAGTTCAAACGATACTATGTTCGGATGCCTCTGCACAGATGCCCAGCCAAAATGGTGATTTTGGGCCGGTTTTGTGGCAAACTTAAATGTCGCATACATCACCCACCATGCGTCGCGACGGCTACTTATGTTGTGAGCCTCTCAGTTGCCATTTCTCTCTGCATGTTGAAGCTTTGAAGTTTATGAGACTATGTGTCTCTGTGTGTTTTTCTAAACCTTTGTTGTTCTTGCACACGTCTTCTATGCTGTTGCATTAGTTGGTTGGACGGTGTTGTCGATTTAGGAATGCTGGAAGTCTCTAGCCACATGAGAAGCTCTCATGTGAATGCGGAAACATGCCTCCTAAAAGAGGTTGGATAAATTGACGAGATAATCTTGTTTCTGCTCTGTCCTCACGCGAGGTGATGTGCAGGTGGAACTGCAGTAAATTTTGAGCATATCTACTTCCTGGCCCATCGGAAGCTCAAACCTGATGACGCTGTTCGAAGTTATAGGCCAACCTGAACGGCTAGACGGTCAATCTGACATCCCGGCTATTCTGGTCGTCAAATGTTTCTCAATTTTACAACTGTTTGTTTATGGTTTAGTGGCGGCGCTCAAATTGAGACTTTGACCGTGAAAGCTCTGTTTAGTTTTTCGTTTCGGTAAAAATGCCGATTATCCCCTGTTTTGTCACCCTTGACCCTCATATACCCCTCCGTCGGAAAAAAATGCCCCATCCGTCCCTCCGTCGGAACGATAAGCCCCATCCGCCCCTCTGCCAGAACAACAAGCCCCATTCGCCCCTGCATCGGAACAATAAGCCTCATCCGCCCCTCCGCCAGCACGATAAGCCTCATTCGCCCCTCCGCCAGAAGAATAAGCCCCATGTACCCCTCGATCGGCTTTCGTTGAAAATGACATAAAATAAGCCTAATGTATCCATGGTTTGTGCTGTGACGTAACCCGACCATTGGAACGGAACCTTACCCTAGACACCTGCTAACGAACGTAAATGCTTTGGTCTGCGCAGAGGCTCGGCATGGTATCCTAGAAACCTGCGCCTCCCTGGTTGGGTGTACAGTCGGCCGCACATGAGGACGGATGCTTTTCAAATGCACGACCCGGTGCGGGACATAGTCGTGTCATTTGTGCTGTCAAACCCAAACGTATGCTCTGCATATGTAACGGTTTTGACCGCATTCGACTTCCTCCTCCCTCGCGTACTCACAAGTACATTGAGCAAACCCTCTTTTGACATGACACATGTTCGACATACGCGTCCTGTGCCACCGTTGCAGTGCTGGACTGGTCGTCCAGAACCGGTGCACGGTCCTTGGGGAACCGTTACATTCCCCCCCCCCTCCCATGGATCAGGGAACTGCAATGGCTGAGTGGGCAAAGATAAAGCGCGCATGGGAAATCATCAACCAAGAAACACCCGCCAACCCATACACCATGTGTTCGCAATTGGGCATGCGGGCATCCCATGCCCGCCCGTTATACTGTCCACCCAATTGGGCGCCATGGATCTTGGTGTGGCCAATTCTATGTTCGTAGTTGTAACAATGGTCATCGTATGGCTACGGCATATGTGTTGAACATAACTATTTGCCGAGCATTTTGGGCTCAAGTATTTTCACGTGAAATGAACAATATACCACCTTCATTGTGATTATTTGTCCGCAGTAAAGCAACTGAATGTCCACTTTTTTAGGGTATATGTGGACAAAGTAATGACCAATATAGCAGCCAGAACAGGAAACTTACAGGGCAAAACCGGCTCTTACTTCATTTTTCTTACAACAGTGTCGGTTACATAAGACACACAGTGAACAGGTCTACATAAGCAAAAGCATACGTTCAGACATAGTGAACAGGCTTGTCTAATGAACACTGTTGTCTGTGACATGTTTAGCTGACCACAAACTTGTGAATGCATGTCGAACTCATCATTTTAGTTGGCTATGGGTGGTTGTGGAGGCTATAACAGATAACCCCCTAACTGTTTGATGAAGTGGAGAGTGAAATTTATTCTTCATATAGGCTTAAAAGTATGTCTGCTATTCTTATGGTACACAATCTTATGGTGTAGGGTGAACACATGGAACAGACAACAGGGAGGTACCATGTTCTTCTTGAACATTAGTTACTATAATGAACCTTTCTGCGGCAGTAGTTGTTAAACATCATGGCTAGTCACAGAACATAATTTGCAAAGGGAAACAAGCTTGGGAAAACTCCAATATGCAAACATGAATTACTAAACACTACACACAATTGAAGGTGGGATACGTGATCTCCTTGAATAGTTCATGACTCAACTTCGGAGAAAGTGAACAATGTCACACACAGGACACAACTCCTCCCAGTTGACAATGTTCATCGTCGTAGAATAACTCTGACTTGTTGTCTGAATGTTGGCCGCCATTTCTGCTTCTTGAAACATGCACACCATTGTTCCCCCTCCCCACATGCAATGAACTACTGTGGCTCAGCATAACCCTAACCTTCTGCCTAATCCAAAACCCCTCCTTCCTCCTGAACTGTAAGCCGCCTGACTGAATGGTCTGTTCAAACTCCAGTGTCCAGCATAGTTCATCCTGTACATGAACAAAAACAACAGTTAGTGATGCAAAGCATAGGAGTTATGTTGCACGAAAGTACTCGAACGGAATGCATGAACACATACCAAACACAAACTCACCTCACTCTGCCTCCTCTGGCTCTTCCTCGTATGTCTTGTGCCACTCCCTCTCCTCCTCATCCAAATGATGGGTGTGCTCATCCTGCATCACTGTCTCACCATCATCACCAACAGGAGGGCAGTATGCACCAGATTCATCACTTTTAACACCATCATCCTCATCATCTGGGTCATCCCGAGGCAGAGCCTCAGGGTTGTGCTCCACGTCACCACTGGCTTACTCTGTGAGTGGAGCATCCACAATCATGGAGGCATTTGCATGTGCCTCCAAGGCGGCTGCAGCCTGTGCTGTAGCCGCCTCCAGACCTCCATCATACCCCCTTGCTGTAGCCTGTGCAAGGCTTGGAGCAGGCGGGTTTTTGCACCGTGCCTTGGTACGCCCCATTTTCCCATACCGTGGGCAAATGAAGTTCTTCTTGCGCAAGGTCTCATGGTCCTTCCGTGCGCTACGTGGGCGGCCCTTCCCACGTCTAGGTCCCGGTTGCAGCCAATGGGGTTCGACTGGCCGTATGTTCTTCACCACTGGTGAGGGGATGGGGTTGTTGTATGCCCAATGGAACGCCATGCGGGTGAGTCCAGGGTCTGCCAGGTTCTCTGCGTTGATGCGCTTGGTGGGTATAAAAGCGCATGCATGCTGACAAGGCAGTCCAAACTCCTTCCACCTGCCACAACTCCAAGACTTCTCAAGCAAATCAACCTGTCGCGGATTGTTTTTTGGGCCCTCCACCGTTGCTGTGTTGGGGCCCTCCTCCGTCATGGTGTACTCACGTGCCACTGCGAGACAGTGGAGGAGTCGGTCGGCCTCGGCAGGGGCTAATACGGTCTTCACACCTTCTGTCTGGGCACGCCGAGCACATAACATGCGCTGCACAAAGGGGTAGATGCTGACAAAATAGTAGTACGGATAGACCTTGCGGTGTGCTACGATGCACGCGTTCTAGCTCTCTGATGTGTTGGAAGTGGTGTGGCCTCCTTTGCCCAAAGGGTAGTGGAGGCGTGTCCACTTCTCCAGAGGCACCCTCCCACCACACTCCCTTCCTCCCCCTGCCTCCCAAAGAGGTATGCGTACGCAGAGTGACTCACTTGACGCAGGTGATTGGTTGTCTTCTCCCATTGCTCGACATTGAGCGCATGCACACACTTCCATGCCCAATGTGCAGCTTTTTTCCCGTAGACGTGTGCACATTCTCGCGTAAGTGACATGCGCAGTAGGTGTGTGTAGCACCAGTCAGGTACTTCTGTAGCGCTTTCTTCAACCCCTTCTATTTGTTCGTGATGATGCAAGTGTCGGTCTGTGCAGTAGTGGGATAAGCAAGTGCTAGCTGAGCACAAAAAAACTTCCACCCCTTCTCATCCTCCTTCGGCACCAGTGCCACCGCCATCGGCACTGCATGATCGTTGGCATCAAACAACTGGGCAAGCAACAAAACCTGCTTGTGCCCGTTTTTTAGAAATGTTGCATCCATGGTCAAATTCCAGCGACTGTGCTGAAAGCCGATCCTGGCGGAACCTGGAGCGACGAAAGCCCACAAGAAGACACTGTTCTTGTCTTTGTGTGCCACAACGTGTGTACCTGGGTTCACGCATTTCAGCTGCACGCAGCACGTGGATATACCTATTTGAATAGACATAAAATAAAATTCAGAACCAAATTGCAACGGCTTAAAACCAAACGTCGGTACACACCTCGTTGACGTAGGACAGAAAGAGACTCCACGTGTTGGTCTTCTTGCCCATCAAGTTTTCTTGGACGCGTGTCTTGGCGCGGTAGAGCGTGCTATTCGACACATTCACGCCGGTCCGTTCATGGAGAACCTGTCGCAGGGTGGCACTTGATGCTGTCGGGTCACGGTGTAAGGTCTCCGAGATTTTGTGGGCCACCCACCCCTTCTGCCTCTCCGGATTGCCGCGGCCAATACTAGGGGCACACTTGTGTCCCTTGCCATAGTGGGACACGGTCACGTGTCCAAACTTGCTCGTAACACGGGCTCTGAGGAGCCAGGTACACCCCTTTTTCTTTGCCTCTGCGTACATAACGTGGAATCTAGCAGGCTCACTGCGCACCCACTTGAGTCCGAAGCGGTTGTCAACCGCATAATCCTCCACAAACGCCCGAGCGGCGTCCAGGCTGTCGAAAAACATGCCCTTCTTCGGTCCCTTTAGCATCTGCTTCACCTTCTTTGGGTTGTGACATGGTTCATCGTATGAGTCTCCTGTCCATGCAAGAATAGCATAACATGACAGAGAAGATTTTTCACAAAAACGGGTTCACAAAACTGTAGTTGCAACCACACAGTTGTCTTGTTCACAAGCATAGCGGACACACAGAACACCATGGACACAAAGTGAGAATTGTCGAGGTGGCCATGTGGGTCGGACAAGACGTGATGGCGCCCCATGCTAAACCTGACCGGTCCGGCTTCCCGGACATCGGGGGACCTGGGAGCACAGGATGGTTCATCAGGGAGTTAGTTCTGTGGGTGGGCGTCAGCCTCGTCCAACTGCCTAGCCCACCAGCCATCTGCCCAATCCCGAGTCCACCAAAACATGACATCATCAAACGCGCCTGATGGGTCGTCCGGAGAAGGGTTATCGGGGTACCACCGCGGTGTAGGACCCTGAGCGAGGCGAGGAACGTTCTCGTCGAGACTTGGTTGCGTGGCAACATGCCACGAGTGGTCTTGGGAAGCCATCCGAACAGATGGTATTTAAACCACAAAATACCTAGCTATTTATCCCATCTACCCTCCTCATCAGGCTTACCGGTGTGCTCTACGACTTGGTCGTCCACCATCCCGGAGTCACGAGGGAGCCAGCTGCACTAACAACATGGCTGGGGGGAACGGTGACGGCGTCAACAACGACCGTGCGAGACTGAATGAGACTGACTGAAAATCAGACGCACCCTGTCGGAACATCGCGTCCACCAGCCGGACCATCCGAGGATAGGTTGACACGTAGGATGAGGGCAAGACCGTCCGTCGTGAGTTCCTTCCAGCACATAGTCTGCTACTATAGTGCATGTCTGTGTCGTCCGACGGCAACGAATATTACACCATGCTTTTTGGTACCCTCCAGCATGCCCACAACGTCTGGCGGTTGCAAGGATGTGACAGAGACATGTGGATAGCATCTCTTCATGGGATGCCGCGAAGTTGCACCACGGACAACTGTCGTCACGTTCATCGGCCCGCTTACCACTTGCTGAGCTGGCCAGGCAGCTCTTCGGCTCGGCAACACATATGGATGTCAGTGCATGAACCCTGCCAGCTCATGGCCGAGGTTCGCGCAGGGGGTGTTTCGGTGTGACGAAGATAATGCAGTCGTTGTTTAGACAGCCATGCAGATATTCGGTCTATTCAATGAAGGAAACCCGATGTACATTAAATATGTGTGGAATGAAAACATACCCCCAGTTAAACAACACAACAAGTACGCTGAACCAAACATTATTAAGTACCGAACTATTGTAATTCTCGCCGACATACGGAAACGTGAGACTCGCGTCCGTGCATGATGTGTGCTTGTACGAAATCAAGTGTAAAATTTCTGAAAAGTGAAACAATAATACCAGGTCACCTTCTTTAGCAGAAAATGATCAATATACCGAGAGGCATTAAGAGTTCTGGAGGAGGGGCGGATGGGGCTTATCGTTCCGACGGAGGGGCGGATGGGGCTTATTGTTGCGACGGAGGGGCGGATGGGGCTTATTGTCCAAAACGAGGGGTACATGGTCATTCTACCCTTTCCAACTTAGATGGTTCTCGTTGCAGAAAAGCATCACCCCTCGAAAGTTTGCCAATTGGGCGGCCTATGAGGTGATGCTTTTACGTCAGTGCAGAGCTCGCTGACGCGGTTTACTGACGGAGCAATCCTATGCTCATCGCGGACCGTCACATTTCTGTTAAGTAGCTTTTTAAAGCGGGTGCTTGCCATACCCAGTTATCCAGATCGACACCATATATGTTGGCAATGGGTCAAGTCATCGCCTCAGACAAGTTTGCCCAGATAGGTGTTGGTTGAATTACACGTAATGTCATGAGCCGAGAGGTCACTTCCAATGAAACGACAGACGCAACATGTGAAGCCCTGATGCGTTGGCTACAATAGTATTGGCAGATGCATGGACACTAAACCACAAGGCTTATGAAGTGTAGAGAAAGTCTTATAATAGAACTGCTTGTGTGCATTGGCGAGCTATAGGTCTGGCATTCATTGCCTACCTGCTTTTTGCCATCAGAATGTCCATGTAACTTATGTCACTCGTTGATGATTACGTGGCATGAGATTCCTCCACAATCCTGTCTTCTCCATGCGCATCATTCAAACTTAGAATTGTTGGACATTTTCTGCAGAACAATGCTTCGACGTGGTCGTAAGGATGAACAGATGTTTGAAGGAGAGCTCGAAAGAAGTGACAGGAAGAACCTGTATAGAATCTTATCAGAAACTAAAACATTCACAGGCAAGAGAAAGAGACAAGCTATGAGCAACTGGCACTGGCGGTGTGCAGGGCCAGTCCTGAAAATGCTTTGCATGTTTGCAGAACGATGAACAGCAACCACAGCCATGTCTGAGGATGTGCTGGACACTCCTGGGTCTACAGATGTGCACCAGTAAATCTCGAGTGCTCGACGTGTGGTGGTGTGGAGCTTTGGGTCTCCAAAGGACTGTTACTGTTGGCCAAATGCAGTCAGGGTCTGCCAGTGAAATGATGAGCAGAGTGCTGCTTTCGAAGGGCTGGTGTGCACAAACCTAGAAAGGCTTGACATGCCTTTGAATTCGGAGGTGGAGAAGATCTGAAGATCACTTGAGCAGCACAGAAAGATCTTCGTCATCTTCCAGACTGTGCAGATGTGATTGCTGCAGCAGCCGCTGCTGCGGCCTTGCGGGAGGCCAGCAGTTCTTCCAGGTCAGGCAAGCCCCCAACCTCACCTAGTTCCTGCAGTGCATGAGTAACACGGGCGGCAACAGAGAGGATTCTCCTGTATGTGCAGAAAATGTGCGGAGCAATTGAGTCTGTTATCACTACCCCAGTCATCTCTTCTCATTTCCCAAAAAGGAAGGTGAGTGGTCACGAACATGTACAAAAAGTGACAAATGTTCCAGAACACACATCAGTTTCCCTCCATGATGCTTGCTAATACGCATTTGGAAATAACAAGACATTTATCCACTCTCACCTGTTCACCTAGAAATAGACCAAAAGGTACACCCTGAAACTTGTCTGCATGGTGTAGCTGCAATTGCAAAACAGAAGAAAAACAGCAGGGAGAGTAGATGTGGCACTGCATGAGCCAAGGAGAAGACGTCAAGTCATCCATCCCAAACGCAGAGTTCATAAAGTGCAATACTTCCTCTGACAAGCACATACACCAAGGTCGCTGTGCAATGCATCCACTGGCAAGACGTGAAATTGACTCCCACTCAGACTAACACTACTCCAGAACGACAATTCTGGCACTCCTAAAGGAGACAGATACTGTCAGAAGCACCTGACAGTTTATCGCATAATGAGAATGTGAATCCTCTACAATGATGCAGAAGTGCTTAGAGGAATTTGTAGTCATGCAGTCTGCCACACATTCCCTCCTTCCAATGCTCAGAGGGACCATTGCAACAACATAGACCAGGACAGCTTCTCTACAGTCTCTCCATACCTGGTGAGCAGCAGCCACTCGTTGCAGGTAGGGAACATCAGCAATTGGGCCCACAGGGAACCTCCGATGTACTAGGCCATCATGCACGAACATGTAGGCCATACCAAACACCGTAATGCCTAAGCCCTGCATGTCAGTGCACGTAAAGGAGATGAAAACACCTCAGACCAGTGCAATCTGGTTTAACTGCTTATGCAGGATGTGGACAGAATTTTGAGTGGAATCCCCAACCTTCCACTTCTGCAAGGGGGGGTTTCAAAATCTCTGATGAACCTGGACTGGCCTTTCAGAAGAACTGAACGGCCATTTCTACGAATGTATCTTCAACTATTTCCTCACAGTGCCAGGTCAGATGTCTGTGAGGTGTCAAGCCACAGCATTCACTCACAGCTCCGAAGCAGAGGCCGGGCACCAGCCCTGGGGAGAAGAAACCATAGGCAAGCAGAGCAATGGCGGGAACGGCATTGATGATGGCAAATACGTCGTTGAGCTCAAAAGGGCCTTCACGTGGCCTGTGGTGTGACTGCAGGCAAAGAAGCAGGAGCCACGAGTAGACAAGTGGACTTATGAGGAGAGAACTATGTCAGTTGCCTCGTGAGGCGGGAGCCATGTCGTTTGAGGCCACTGCCTCGGATAACGCCCACCTGCCGGATCTCAGCATATGAGGTCTGAATCAACCGAAAGCTATGATTCCTCAGCTTGCAATCGACCCACTTCTCGCCGTGCTCACCTCGTGCATGTGCCAGAGGGATTCGTGCCACAGTGCCTTGTGTGCCCATCTCGCCCAAAATTCCATACCAACCTGCATGTCAGAAATGCTATCATTTGATTCCATGTCTAGTACAGACCGCAGGGAGCCTCAAAGGAATAGAAGTGACGTCAATGCGAGTAAAGTTGTCATTTCGATGAACGTGCAAGAACGCAACCAGCTAAGGAGAGCCAGTGCATTATTGGAGAAACTTAAGTACATCTCCCATCCTCGTCGCTTGGCAATTTGTGCATGGAGCGGTGACGGAGTAAAAGTTTTCATATCAAGATGACAAAAGTACGCTGTTACAGGCCCTAATTAATCCATTTCAAAGCCGCTTCAGATTCCTCCATTGGCCAGTCAACTGGCTCGATGAAGAGTGGGATACCAAAACGGTCATGCGGGAGTGGGGGCAACGCGGCTTGGAAGAATAACATCAGTGCTGCAACTTACCGCTGCACCGACAGCGAGAGCCAGAGTGCCAAAAATCTCCAAGTAGGGAACCTCGCCACCAGCCTGCAAACCCGGTCACGATCAGCCAAACCCGGCAAAGCTCAGGGGACATTGCATGTTTACCAAAAACGAAAGTTCGGTCCCCCCTGTGTCTCGTCGTTTTCACTCCAAAAGCTGTACGGAGGTTCAACAATCTGTAGACAAAAGGCCGTCCCTGGTAGGAGTACAAAGGCATGCTCATCAAAATTCTTTCCCCCCCTCCCCCTCCGACTGCACACCTGCATCTGCGAAACGAAGCGGTAGACAACAGCACTCGATGCCAAGAAAGAGACGCCAACGCTGGAAGCGACGGCGGCGATAAGGTAAGTAGACCGCTCGCTTCGTCTGCGCCTCATTCTCTCTGCGGCCTTTTCGCTAAGCGGCTGTGGTCCTGTTGACTCATGAGCCCGAGCTTCCGGGTCGTGTTGCACTGGTACTTCCTCAGCCCTCTGGTCAGCGTTAATGTGAACGATCTGAAGGGGGCGATGGTTGGTGAGCGGGGTTGTTTGAGTGAGGTTGCTTCGAGCAGCGGTGTCAGCTGGCACAGGGCTGCCGTTTGGAGGTCCTGCTCTGACGGAAAGGAAACTGGAGGAAACGGATGCGCTGTGGAGCGGTTGAGCAGAAGTGAGAAGGTGAAGGCGTCTCGAATGGGAGGTTTGGGATGAGAGCTTCAGGGCAGTGGACTGAGAAACGCCCGGGAAAAGCATGCTGTGGGCTGTCCACGTTGCCATTGTGCTGAGGGGTGGCGGAGAGACGTCCGACTGGCGGCAAGGAGATGCTTTCTGGAGGAGCTGGCGGGGCCCCCGAATTGTGAACCTCAAGCGATCATGGGCCAGGAGGGGTGGACTCCTGTTCTTCGACTACGGAGAAAGTACAGCGACTTTCTTACAGGAGACGAACTAGCTTATACTGGGAGGCTAGTGAAAGGAAGTAGTCAGTGGGGGGCATGGCTGGAAGGCACTTGGTGTTCTACGGCCGGGGCTGAACACGCGCATTTGCAGCTGCTACGGCTGTGGCAGCTGGCTGACCACGACAGTGAGGTGGTAACTGCTCTAGCAACCGATAACTGCTCATGCCGCAGTGCTCCTGGGTTCCGGCGACCGCCGCCGAGCGTGTCCTCGCTCTGGTCCTAGAGAGCGCATCAAAGTAAGGCTGCCTGGCGTCGGGAGGCCTGGTCCGATCGGGCCAGGCCAGTTGACTGACGCAGTAGGTCAACGGTGGCTGAAGCAGGAGTATTGGGACCCATCGAAAAGAGAAATCGTCGTGGCAATCTCGAGGAGGGCTCCCCTGGACTGGGCCGGCGTGCGAAATTCACACGTGTTAATGGCTGCACATTTCAGTCAGTCCGGTTAAAAGCTGGCACGCCGCCACGTCATTGGGGCCCGGTGGCCCGACATGCTCGGAGTGCAGACCATTGGCCCCGAGGTTGAAGCGTGTCAATTGCGAGGGAGCGTCCAGTTTCGGCCTGGCAGACGGCGAGGGAAGTTCTGAAAACGGGTTTGCAGCACTTCGCGTGTGCAGCGCAGGGGAAAGGCACACGGGGCTTCCACGCCCATCATTGCGTTTCAGTGGTCTTGGATGGACGGATGAACTCACTGTACCGGCATTGGTTGAAGTTGAGGCGAGCAAGTTGTGTCGGACAGACGGCATCCTACGGTAAAGGAGGGGACCCGCGAGGAAGGTGGATTTTAGCGGACTTTGTCGGGTCAGGCGAGGATGACACTCGAATTTCGCGACAAAATGAAACCCGGTCCCGAGGACAGCATCATTGGTGACCCACCCATGTGCGAGTTAAATCCAGCCGGACTCCGCGAAAAAGTTCCACCGTCGGGCAGAAGTGGACGAGTCGAGTGGCCACATGCCTTGCCACGTGCGGCTGGCTAGACTCCGGGCTCTCCGCATTTCACTCGTGAAAGGCCCTCCGTTGAGGTCTTTCCTTCCAAAAGTGCCGCGAAAACAACGGTGAAAACAGCCCCAGCGGCACAAGACCAGATTCTCAGCCACCAAAACAATTTATGGGCGGAAGCGGCTAGATTCGCAAACCCGATCTCGACTGCAGCGTTGGCGCCTTTCTCCTTTTCTCAATCCTGACGAGCTATGAGAACGAATGGGCGGATGTGAGCTAGTGCACATCCTGGTTTTCACTAATGCAAATCTTTTCGGGAATAGGGGTCACCAAGACACCACAAGAACCCGGGATGAGAACCCTACCCCTGCAAACTACAGCTCGTGTAACCGGTGGTAGCCCTACCAGAGGCGAAAATTTCAGTAAAATGATTTGTGTGAAGGCCTTGCCCGTATATTGCAGTGTGGAAACAAGGACGCCCAACAATGAAATCTTCTCGCTCTTTCCAAGCGTTGGCTTCTATATATCTTGTACAGATCGCGCAATGAAGTGGAGGTAGTCTTAAATGATTCTCGATGATCAGATTCTAGGATTATTAAAAGTAAAAAAATGATGTGGGAAGGCTACCGAAGCAGCAAAAAAGCTCATACGTTGAGTTAGGAGTACAAACTCCACATTAAGAAGAATAGGGGAGTGACCATGTAGCTTACGTTCCTTTCTTCAGTTTTTTATATCCGCGTTTTTCATAATTTTGTGACCATATCCAAGCCATGAAATTATAGGAACAATATGTCCATAGCTTCGCACATTACACATTGCACTCACAACATGTTAGTACTCACAACGGATTTCCCACAAAAATGCATGTTTAACTACAACATATCCATATCCAAGGGAAAGGAAATTAGGTGAGTGAATGGCCCCCACTATCATACACTATTTGTTTATTCTCCAGGTTTTGGTTCTGGCGATCGAACTTTATCCCGAAGACGGATATTGATATGTGGCCAGTTCTCACAATTGCTCACCGACGGGTACTGTAGTGCATGTACATTGCATTTGACCGGCTCCTTGAGATATGGGCAACACTAACCTTCCGCAATCCACGCGTCGAGGCGCATGTTTTCTTACGCGGCGCACTATGGGTTGTCACTTGGCTCCCATGAGTGTTGGTGCAATCTTTTGTTCGTAAGCGGGCCTGAGAACATACCTTGTTACTTTCCAATCTAGACATTCCTTGCATGTTCATATTCCACGACCATTTCACAAGAGTGTGGCAAGGCCTCAACTTCCATCGAGCGTGCAAGCTTGAGCTTTCTCCTTCTTAGTGAGTTTCAGATTGACGTTTGTTTGTGGATTTCTACCCAATGTTATCCTTGGTCCTCCAGAATGTTTATCGCACACAGATAGGACATGGGGTCTACATCATCATTGTAAGTCCGTAAGCATGCGATACCTGTCCAAATCATGCGAACAACGGGACATAAGAAGTCAGTATGGACTTCCATTGCCTAGCTACTCTATCACACACAGATGAATGGAATAAAGTCAGGTTATGATGTCACAGGCACGGCACAACTGCCTTGCTTAAGAGGATTAAAGGGAGAGTATGGAATTTTAAGGACTTGTTGGGGGCGTCATAAAAGGTGTCACCATCTTCATCCTCTTCTTCTTCGTACACGCTTGAGCTCACCAAACACCACCTTTCTCAAAAGGCAGATACCGTAGAGAATCGTTATCACAAGCACCACTAGTTCAACACCTTAGAACACATATGTGGTGCATACTCTAACAAGAAATTATGCCATTACTGCCAGGTTTTTATTTGGAGATCGCTTCGCTTCTAAGTCCTCAAATATTGGTCGTGCATGATCATCTTCGAAAAAATATCTTCAAGCACTAACGGTCTCATGACCAAGCATTGTGCGAACCTCGCCAACAGCGAACCAACGGCTTTGTGCAGAAAAGTCAGAGCGAGCGCACTTCCACAGATCAAACCTATGCACGCCACTCCCCTATGCGTAGGGCTAGCAAAGCCAATTTATCTTTTTGTGTTCTTCCGGCGCTGCTCTCTATCACGCCCAAAGCGCCACCATACTCCCACAAACCCGCTCGCCAAAGCGCTATGATAGACTGATCCCATTTGTATTGACTGTTGTAAGTTAGTAAATTGATCCATTGGATTTGTTCTCAAGGCTCACCCGTTGGGCCGCTTGTAGTTCCTTTCCTCGCATTGCATCTGAGCGCCCATGTTGTCGCACTGTGCCCTGTTCATCTCTATTCACGCCATTCCTACACCATCACTGCCCGTACCCACAAAGAAGTTTCTCACCTTCACTTTGGTGCAACATCTACACCGACAACTACAAATATTGTCAAGTGCTCGCACTGCTTGGTACCGCACCATGTCAATTCCTCTTCCACTTCTGCTTCCGCTCTCCACCGCTGTTTCACCCTGCCTTTGCTCGTGCTTCTTCCCCACTCAACCGCTCGTGATAGCGTCCATCAGCAGAAGCACCTGCAACATGGTGTTTAGGTGATCGTTCCATGCGTTCCATGTAATAGAGTTTCATGCTTTCACACAAGTGTTGTACATGTTAGAAAATTCACAAACACAGTGAGGTCAAAGAAGTGGAAACGACTAGGTGCATGTGGTTTCATACTAGAGGTGGTTCAGTCTTATGTATTCCATGCATAGAAGTTAAAAAATTTGTACGAAATATCCATTGCACGTGGACATGTGATAAAATGCTTATGTAGACAATATCTTTTATGTCCATGTCACAACACAACAACTGACGTCACATGGAACAAAATTTTTAGTTGCTAATGAACTAATTTGTGACACTCCACGTCTGTGACCACCTGGCCTAAGATCCTCTTCCTTATCTTATAAGTGTCCCATAATGATCTACCTCATGCGAAGTAAGCCACATGTTCTTTGAACCCAACGACTGTGGAGCAA
The DNA here is from genome assembly GCA_023375785.1 of Penium margaritaceum. NCBI lineage: Eukaryota > Viridiplantae > Streptophyta > Zygnematophyceae > Desmidiales > Peniaceae > Penium > Penium margaritaceum. The sequence continues at coordinate 39,301 of SZWC01014525.1, forward strand.
CCCCCATGTACACTTGCAATCACAAAACACCACTGCATGACCACACCAAGTCAAAAATATGCAGAACATTGAAATATAGAATTTGAATGGCATAAAGATGCTTTATGAGGAGTACAACCATCTCATTGTTCACACATAAGCGTCTTCATCCACCTCGTCGGGCTTACCGTCCCATACTGCTTCAACTTCCACGGCCTTTTTAACTACATGTACCAATTAATAGATCCCCACTCAACATTCCCACTCGTGTTGCATCTTCAAGTCGTCGTTGTACTCCTCGTCTTTGTCATCGTGATCAGAAACAAGACGATGTACTTCACGGACTCGTGCACCTCATCTTTCTCCAAGTCGTGGGATAAGACAACTTCTGCATCATACAAGGGCCACTCTTTACTGTTCCTGTTGCAACCCCACTTGTTGGCGCAGATGTCTCCATTACAACTTCTCATGGCCTTCCCTAGTCATAACTCTAGCCCAGCCCACCCACTGTTGCACCTCTTCATTGTACACCTGATCTTGCACTACTTGCTCTTGCACCTGTTGCTAAACCACCAGATCTAGCACTTGTTGCTGTACCACTTGTACCTGCTCCTCCAACTTCATCCTGGTTTGGTTCCTACTCTTGAAACACTTGCTCCAGCACCTGCTCTTGCTCCACTTGCTCACGGTTGCTTCACTTGCTGTAGCATTTGCGTCTACCTGGTGTGTTGCACCTCTTGATGGAGCTTTGAACCTTCCAGAGGTTGCTTTTGTGCATATGGCAGTCCTTGTGTTCTCCAGGTGTCATAGCAGTACAGTTGCCACTGCAACTATTTTTGCACTCAAGGCTTTGGTGGATTTTTTGCATGTTCTCTTTGCGTGTCCTTTCACCACGTACTTAAGACATATGTACATATTGTTTTACATTTCTTCAATCTCTCACCAGGCACTATCCACAGCCCCGCTTGGGACCCGGTAACATCCATGGTTTGTCCTCGGGATGCTTGAGATGGTTTGGATAAACACCCGACATTGAATGGTTATACGTTCACGTGTACACCAACCGGATATGGCCCACGCTGCGTAGCGGCGCTTGGTACTCACCTAAACAATCGAGAAACGCATGTGCATGTAAACACGTTTGGCTCCTGGCTCCACTCCTTTTAGGCTTCACAAGTGCATGACCGTCCTTGTACGTTCACCCCGTGCGGTATGTTGTTCAGACTCGTGCTGGCCTTTGGGTTTCTCACACGTAGGTACAAACTGCCTGTGAACTTGCCTGCTAAGTTTGCAGACTGCAAGGAGGACCTGAATCCTTGTGTACAGGGTTACGAAGCACAAGAATGAGGATATCATGTGGAACTCAAGGATGTGTGTTCAAAAACTCCACGGTGTTGGAGGTGGTGTGGTTGCTACGTCTTAGGGAGTGACACCAGTAGCCTGCCTCTCTGTCATGTTTTTGCAACAAATTCACATGCAAGTAGATGATATAAAAGATGTGGAGGGCTCATGGAAGTTTCTCCACCACATCATTGAAGAAGGCCTTGTTACTGCTTGAGAAGATGACCGTGTTATTATGTGTAGCAGTAGGATGTCCCAAAAACAAGTGGAAGCTAGACCTTCTCTAATTTCTTCCTTCTCACCACACACCACGGTGAACGTCATGCGCACTATGCTATCATCTGCATCAGTTAACTGGAATTTAAGGAGGACTACCTGTGACCGCTTTTTAACCTGGTGCTAACCATAGTGAGTAGGCAGTATGCGGGTCAAAAACCCAAAACCGCTAGGCTCAAGGCAAGAAAGGCACGTAAAGAAGTACCTTGTTCTATGGTCTCACCCACCGCATAAGTATTCGGATCCACACGTATCGATTGCACATTGATAAGGAGTAATCGGTTATAAAACTGAAAGTGGTGCTAGAACAAACAACAATAATCAATGCCGTGCCTATATAACCAACTTACCTCTTCGATTTTCACAGGATCCGACTTAACTCCTTGTCCTTTGTACCCATGATGAACTCCTAGGTATTTGTTTTGGCACAAAACAGGATGTAATTACCACGCTATTCCCAGTGTTTTTCTTGCCACCCCATTGAGGATCTTCATGTTAGTTGTTGGGTTGCACGTCAAATCTGGCACGAATTTCTTGCTCATTCATTACATAGTCCTGACAAGTTCACCAGACCAAGTCTTGAAAACACATTGATGTCCGACCTCTGGATTTGAAGTGACAACATTTTCGCTACGGGAGTTTGTGTGGAATTAAAGAAAGGATGTATACTCTGTGATGTAAATATTGCAAGGGAAATTTGGTTGGCTACAATATTGGATATGTTAGCAATGTAGTGATATCAATTTCGTATAGTGTAACAAAATCGCTAAAATTTACGATAAACCTCATAGCAGCACATAAGTTGTTTCGATGGAGCGCTGTTAAATCTAAGCCGCTGTGTAAAAACTGCGTCGGAATGAACAAATCAATAATGGGAAGCAAGAATGATTCAAGCATCTTGTGCCACTGCTGCATCTTTTGCCGATTCATTTCCCACTCATCCAGATACGCTTGTGACACATCACAAAGAGATGCAACATACATGGTTAGATATTTGTGTGAAGCATTGAATTCCTAAGGTCGTGGTTCCACATCCGTTTTTTTACGTTGCACTTAAAAAAGTCTCTTTAGTGATATCCTGATAGGAGCTATCTTCGTTTGTTAGCGGTGTAAACATCTTTGACAAGAGCTAATGATTTTTTAGTTTTGTATGCTACATAATTTTGAGTGAAAATTCTCCATTGTGTTGTTGAAAATTGCAATACAAATACACACCTCCCTGCTTGATCAGTGCCACGTACACTTTATCCCAAACCCTCTTTCTCCCCTTATCCCAATCACCACAAGCATACCAGATTCTGGTTGACAAAATATTGATTTCAGGGTGCATTGCAAAAACACGAACTTGATGGTATTCTTTGAGCATTTGAGGACGTTGAGATCCCCATAGAAAAGGGAGAAAATGTGAGAGACGTTATAAAAGGAACCAGGTGCTTAAACCTCCCATCGGAGTTCTTTAATTCCCTATGATGCTCATCCCAACCACCTTTGTAAATGCAGCCACAACATACGCCACATTAGGATCGTGTTAGTTCAAGGGAGAGTCAAGGCAACAACTGAAAATGATCTATACTACATACCCACCTCTTTCTTGTTGTGCAACTGAGGTGTACGTTTGAATGAACAAACTCCTCCTGCCTCCTTAGTGAAAGAAGACTATACAAAAGATGGATGATAAGCTCTATCTCGTCTATCTAGAAGTATATACACAGTCTTTGGAGCAACCATAATGCAGAGGGATGTGGCAATTGATATGCATACAACACAAGTTGCTTCCGCGGGCGCCTGTCAATTTGCACACTGTTACATATCTGTTGGCCTTAAATCGATCCAAAACTATTATTTTGGCCGTAACAAAAAAGATCAGTCACACGAGGTACTGCCTATCTAAGAAAAGAGATAATTGAGCGGGACGTAATGACTACACGCATGCCTTAGTCCGGCAATGACAGAATGATAGACAATACAAACACATGAGGCCCACAGCCTAACCGATAAAAAAAATCAAGAGGTTTCCAAAAGGTAAAAATAATGCCACAACAAGTCCTCCGTATGTCATAGCACCTGTCCTATAGGTACAGATGAGTGTAGGACCACGTGTCAGCGTCTTCAGGTTAAGACACAGCTGAGTAGTCATAGTCAGCTGTGCATGTAGAAACGACCAGCTCATATTACCAAACACACATCAGAATAGGAGATTCTTTCATCCACGCTCTTCCACCTGACGTGCTGAGATTAATAGATGGAGGTCTGTCCTTACCCTACCTAAATTCGGGATACCACAGTCCAAAATGCAATGCATTACCATATAACTTATATCATCAGCCTGATTCAAATCCACCCACTATTTGGGCATCTCAATCATGTCTTTCCAACTATCTAAACATATTTGACACCAAACTTACTTTATACATGGAATACACACTAGGTTCACTTTCCTATAAGCGTGATTGTCCATGTTGCGTCTGCTGTTAGGAAGAAATTTTGCGCTACAACGGTCCAATAGTAATGACTCCATAATAGTTGATACTTCATATGTTGTATTCTAGGGTTACGTCATTTTCACACCGCATCTGACTAATAATGAAAGTGAGATTGGTCTTGTTGTTTGGTGGAGCAAGTGGTTATGGAGTACCAATCAAGTCACAACATGTGTTTACAAAACAATGTCGCCCTTCTTCCTAAGCCCATATTGTCCTAAGCCCATATTGAGGAGTCTTTCATTTTCATAGACTGTTCATATGGAGACATCATCAATCAAAAGTTGCTTTCGCATTAGTGCCTGGCTTTGTTTTGTGTCTTTCCATAATCAACATTACAACTGGACTTCTTAGGGACGAGGTCTATTGGTCGCATTTTGTGCTCATGCTAATGGTTACAAGGTGGTCACTGCCAGTCAACAACCGCATGCTTACAGTGCCATGCGATGGGTGTATTGATTTATGGCAATAGCTTTTGAACGTCCCCCTTGCAAATGGCAGGTTGCACCTTGCTAGAAAAAGTTTACAATCTCCTTGGTATGTAGTTGTTTTCATTTTTCTCTTCTCCCTAATCGTTCTATGGGCCAATACATTATAAGCAATGTCTTTGACCATTGGATATTGGATCACCTTCATGCAATGTGGAGTTTCATTGTTGATGTTGGTAGGGATTGTTTCCTTCCACCCTGAATCAACGTACAATATCCATGTCATATCAACATCAATTCATCGCTAGAGCGGGACACTATCAGCGGGATGGCACACCTCCTCGCCCTCATGACTGGTGGACCAGAGGTCCACATGATAAATACAAGGGTTATTACAACCCATGGATTCCTTTGCTTCATCAGATTTTGGCCATCATGGCACTCTCACGTTAGCGTGTCAAAGAGAGGAAGATATGGATGTGTGGAAGTCAATATATCCATCCTTACCGTTTGTCTCCTACGGGTGGGTTAAATCCAACAAGGACATGACAATACAGCCGACAGGCTTGGACCTCCTGCTTTGTTGAAACACATTTCTTAATATCCATGAGTCTCTTCTCTCTTGTCATACAGTGCCATGTAATGCCTTCAACATCTGTTTTCATGTGACATGTTTAGGATCTCTTGACAAGGAAACTCCTCTTCCGCCGGACGCCACCGACAAGGAGTTACAAAAGGGTACACATCCACATTCAAAGAGGTGCAAGGGGTTGTGCACCAATTCCCCCAAAAGGCCTGGCATCCCACGATATGGACTTCTACTGCAAAGTGGTCCATGACTTTGTTTCAACCGTGGCATGAATCTCTCGTGGGTCCGGAGTGAGCCCACCCATTTGGAAGTTTTTTGTAGCAAGTGTAAGACTTCTAGTTGTGCATGGCTTTTCACAACACGGTATCAGTGTAAGGACAAAGAAAATTAAAGTACATCAACAGCTTGAAGTGTAGCCCTGCATGGAAGAAGGACTACCAGGCATGGATTACCTCATAGAATCCGTGACACATGAAGTCAGTTGTCAAGAAGAGGACATCCACTGACTCCACAACTCTGTAGAAAAATATGGAGGCACACATCAGCGGGAGAGTTGACTGCCTGTTATTCTACTACGCCAAGAAGGGAGCACTGGAGAAGCTCATGAAAGCAAAGACCTTGTCCTAGTCCCTCTTGCCGGCATATGTTGTAGAGGCAAGTTTGTTTTCAGTTGTTTTCTTTGTGTTTTCAATTATACCACAACTCCTGTTGGTGAAACCGTGTTCGACAGTTTATATGGCTTTTGGCTGAAGCGGGTAGATCACTGGATTGTTGCCTGCATGGACCAAGACAAACATGACCTGCTTCTCCGGCCTTCTATCACACAAAGAGCATGCTAAGAGTACTCTGCGATAGCTGGTCACCATGGATAAAACCTTTCTGATTTTATTTTGTAAAGCAAGTGTTACCGATTACTACGCCAAGAATGCCAGGAACTACTTTGACCCCATGGCTTGGACGTTTTATGGACAGGAGATCAAAGACTGTTGGACAAGGTTCATGTAGCGGATCCCTCACAAATATCCTAGCTCTAAATACCACGCCAATGCAGTCATCTCTGACCACGTTGGTGAGATGCAAGCTGCTGTTGCATGCGAGATGTCGGGTGTCACGCACACTTTTTGTGCTCAGCCCATCCGCGAGAACGCCAGGTCAAAGGCCGGTAAAGTTGTTACAGACCTCTTTAGAACCTGGTTAGTGCATTCAAGTTCTAGTATGCCTGCAACAAGCATCTAAACAGGGAGAAGACTACGTCTTTGGTGGGGAGTGGATAGGCAAGCATCTTTCTCAACATGTGGAACAGGTTCTAATGTGCTGGCACGTGGAGGCCACGCCACCGGTAGCGTTGGCGAGATACTTGACGCGTGCATCATGGACCTGCACCAACTGTAGCCTTCTTATCATTTTACGTAGTCGTATGCATGGACATAGAAGCTCTTGTAGATAGACAAAAGTTAGCGCACGACTATGACACCAAATTTGCGTCCCTCATCCATGAGCTGAAGCAGGTCATGATCCACGCAAAAGAGTACAATATCATCCCCATTGGATGGTTGTTTGGGCTCTTATAGGCCCGAAGAGCCTCTCGGGCCATGAGGTGGATGTCGAGCACAATCTTTACAACTATGATCAGCATGTACACAATTTTATGTTGTATGTAGGTTTCAACCATTAAACTGACACCGACATCCATGTGACGCAGGAGACTTAGAGCAGACCTACAACCGTTCCGTGCATAAAGTGAACCAGAGAGAGTTGTAGACAAGGACTTGGATCCACCAGGCAAGAGGCGGGACGACGACACACTTATGATAAAGCGTAAACTTTGTCATGAGCATTACAAACTTGTACCTATATGAAGTCACTGTGGCCTAGTCGGGAACCTACCAAAGTGTTTGTGGTGACAGTGGTCGTTGTCACGACTATGTGCGTGGTGGACGTGTTGGTGACGACCAATCCACATCGTGTGCATCAGACGTGGATCTGGTCATTACGAGCCAAGGTGCAGCTGTTGTTGCACCTACTACAGGTGCATCAACAAGTGCAACGACATTAGTTGTAATTGTTGCATGTGCTGCAATAGGAATAACACTATCAATAGCAGAGGCATCAGACAAAACTGATGCCTCTGCTAGGCAGAGGCATCAGTTTCGTCAGTTGGGTTAGAAGTGGGTATGGGCACTGTAGAGGAATAAAATATAGATGGTGCATTTTCATCACAGGCAGATGAAAATACTCTCAATGTAGTCGCAAACATGGAATTCACATGCGATGCAAGCGCCTCTGACTGGTCAGAGGAGGATGAAGCTTCTAACTTGAAGACGTCCAAGTCAGAGGAGGGGTAGACGGCAGACAACTCCTCTTCATCAAACGGATCCAATAAAGAGGAGCCTATACAATGCAAGCACCAATAGCAAGGGTGCTTAGTTTGAACATAGGTAAACAACTAGCCATGCTTGCGTCATATCCTGGCCCTATGTTTGCTGCTACATGGCAGTGTTAACAGGAGTACTTTCTTTGTGATTGTGTGTGCATGTGAGGCTGTTTCGTGTGCTACAGAGGCTTGTTTAGAAGATTAGTCCACGACACATAGTGTTCCGGCGCAAGGCTAGATCACAAGCGGCCCATGGCAATGGATTTGTGCCAATGAGACCACATGTGGTCAGATTTTAGATGGCCAACCTCACCATGGGTGACAATCCAAAGAGAATCTCAGAATCCACGTGGCATACCCATGCATTGGCTTGTGAACTTCTCCGTTTGCCAAGTAGTTCTATGATCCATTTGAGAATTTTACTACAGGTTTGACTGCCCCACGTGTGAGGTCATGTGCTTTGCATGCGCCTTCCTTGTGCGCGTTCAGACACGGATCAATCTGTGCGACCTAGCTCCGTTGTTTTGCTATTCTCAACTCACCAATGAGGCTTTATTACAATTTGTTCACTATGCTACGTGTTCCCACATGGTTGTTTGTAATGCAATGTGCATCACACTGGGCAACCTTGCTGGGGAATTAGTTGAAAAAATGTAATAAGACATATCATGTAGTAGAGTAATTGGCGGATGAATGTCCATGTATGCCGGTGTGTCCGAACTGGTGAAGAATTAAACCATTGTATGCATCTAATATTTCAACAGATTGTACTTCGTCATGCAATTAAGGGGAATTTGTTTCCACACTTTAAACAAGTCCTTGGTATACAACCAAGTAATTCAATTGGTGAAATACCTATTTGTTCACTTCTACGTGGAGATCCACTCTGAAGTTGTGAACATGATCACTATACCCATCTTATGTAGACGTATCGCATCTATAATTCATCATTTATTAGGGAATATATAGTCTCAGGCTGTGATTTTTTCCGACACCAAAGAATGCAATTCTCATCAAAATACTAATACAAAGTATGGTTGTGACACAATGTGTCTACAAAAGAAAATTGTCATTTCCCCAAGATAGACTGTATTATTGGCTTTGAGGCTCTGTGACGATACGTAGTCCCCAAGGTTTGAACAATTTGGTAGGCACGCAGACTGAGGCATCATCCCAATAGTTGACACTGTAGTTTCTTGCTCAAAAAGGGAGGATACCCAATTAGTAATGTAATTTTGTGGCCGTTATGTGTGAAAGCTTGCCTCAGTGATAGGCCAAGCAGGTGCAACTTCACGTGGATGCATGATGGACGCTACCCACGACAGGCTGTGGCCCTCCACCCTTGAACTTGGTCCTCCCGGCTGGATCACACGCAAGCCCATCCATTTTGCCCTCAAAATTCATAAGGTTGTGTTGGACAACTGATAACTGTTACAATCAGATTTACGGAGAAAATGCTGATCCCCACTATTTTGTCACTCGTGACCCTCATATACCCCTCCGTCGGAACAATAAGCCCCATTCGCCCCTCCGTCGGAACAATAAGCCCCATATGTCCCTCCATCTGAACGATAAGTCCCATCCGCCCCACCGCCAGAATGAGAAGCCTCATCCGTCCCCCTGTGGGAACGATAAGCCTCATCCGTCCCTATCCGGTAATAATAAGCCCTATTCGCCTTCCCATTTTCATCGTGCTCAAACAGCAACGCATGTCGCTACTCAAGCATGGCAAAATCGGGCATGCCGTGCTAAAATGCGGCCCTCCATCACGTCCGTCGCAATGGAGGGCCGCGATAGCATCGAGGGGTGGGAGGGGTTGCCGGCCGACATCCGTCAGTAGGCACTTCGTCAACCGCCGCCACCCCCCCTTCTCCCAACCCACCAGCCCACCCACCTGCCCGTCGATCGAGGCCCTCACGATTGAGGGCCACGATGGAACGGACGGCCGGTGGGCTGCCGAGAGGCGGTGGGGAGTGGTGGGGGGGGGGGACTTTGGGGATTCCGGCAGACGGGTGTTCGTAGGAATTCCCGATCCATCAATGGGGAGTCAAAAATCCCTTTTTGTTTTATTTTACATTTTTGTTCAAATTTATACCCTCGTTTGAGATACAAACTATAGACAAATCCACCCCTCACTACACCCATTATTTTAGGGTTTATTTTTACACAGGCACCTGCTGGACCCCGCGGTAGCAGGCCAAGCATGTTCCCTTTCAACGCACTGGGAGTGTCGAACCCCCCATGCAAACTCCCCGCAAACCACTTACAAAAAATCACAAATCCTTCTATAAAGGAGTTTGTGATAATTGGGTGGAAATTTATGACGTTAACATGTCAACGTCGCATCCATGTGACGTCAGCATGCTATCTTTCGACAAACGAGAGGAGTATATTGTTTACTTTTTACGCCTGGATTTTTATGTCCTTGCAGAAGGGGCGAGTTTGGCTAATTGTTGTGGGACAGGGGCGGATGAGGCTTGTCGTTCTGGCGGAGGGGCGGATGGGGCTTATCGTCTCAAACAAGGGGTATATAGGCTTTCTGCCCTAATATTTCTTGGTTGGTATAAATATGAGTTGTCGCACGGGTGCCATTTAGCTAATGTTGATAATCCAACTGAAAGGTTTTCATGAAGAACGAGTGTAAACCGCGTAATTTACAATCTGAAAGAAGCATACAAGATAACCACTTGTTCATTGGTCATAAAAGACGTTAATTCTTGTGCCCCAGTGCATGGGACGCAAACTGTGAGGTGGTGCATTTTGATTCCGTTAGCTGACGTGGAACAAACGTTTTACAACAGGGGCATTGCAAACGGGGGAGGGGGGTTTGTGCGACAGTTGCGTTGATTTTTGCATGCACGTGCGACCGACATTGCAAACGTAGCATGGAATGCATTCTAACGCAGGTGTGCAAGGCACAGTGGAAACTAATGTGTTGTGGTTGCACACTGTGCACCTCAATATCATGCATAGAAAAGCAACCAATGAAATAAAACAACTACAAGTACGCCTTGACCGAACGAATGCGTGCCGATCCATGACATCCTAATTGTAGTTGGTGCCACGTGTCCACTGTGAAAAAACCATCACTGGGGTATTGTGTCATTGTTATTGTGGTATGCAAGTGAAATCGAATGTTGGATATGTGACATAAAAATGTTTCCATAGTGACCAAAATTCATTCGAGTGGCGGAAGCCATAAATATCGTTAATAGTGGCTCTCAACAACCTCAGTGATATCAATGATATTTGCTCTCCACACAATCTATGCCCAGGGGGTTTCGAGACTATTGTGCCAGCGGGTGCCGGTGCAAAGACAACCTCCTCGTGTAGGTTATCTAATAGAGGAGCTTCAACATAAGTGATTAGACTCTGTATTTGATCTTTGTTTGAACCATAAATAGCTTGTTACATGTAATGTCACTATAGGTAGTGTTAATTGTACATTGACTTGTCATGTGCAATGACCCAATATTATCTCCGTTAAGACGTGTACATAACTTCTACTCTACCTTGTAATAGGATCTCACAAGATGGCGTCTCTATTTGTAGTAGCCATATCCATATCTCTTTGGTTACAGTCGAGGATCTCATAGCCTCCCCATGCGCATTGTTTCCCACGTCACATAACCACACACTTCCTTTGTAGTTTCCATGCAAATGAATGCCGTCTATCCACCCCATGGAAGGCATTGGTGGGTTGAACAATCACAAATGGTCAGCAAACAACATACCCACCTATTAACTTCTGTGCCTGCTACCGCCACACACGCATGTAACACCTTCTCTTGCGATTAAGCGATTTTAGATCGGTATGGGCTGCAGATTGGACTAGAAAGTCCCATGATGTTCGCCATGTTTGGAAATTCATGTAATAAGAATTCAATTCATTTCTCACCGATGTAAAAGCAATTCTGTATTTATTTCAATTATAGTTGTCCAATTCACCCGTTACATGAGAACAAGTAGAAGTAGTGCCCACAAGTTAATGGAGAGGATAGTGTTAAATGAAGTTTTCCCCTTACCATAACTCAAGAACTATGCAAAAGGGATTGTGCTCTCCCTTCTCTTAGACCTCTCCTTAATATCCCACAAAAGCGAGAGCCTTCTACATGGTTGCTGAAGCCCTAAGTGTTAACACTTGCATTCTTCTTGAATGATAACTGCCTTCCCCTTATGAATATTAAAACCGTGTTCCAGAAGATTTCCTTGATTATTTTTTCTTCAGTTATGTTGAAGAAAAAAATAATGGCTGATGATACCGATGTTCACTGAACTGAAACCCTCTATTAGTTTTAAGAATGAAATTGTGTCGGGTGCCTGGCTTGACCCTTCTCATGACGCGGACTACCTCCTATTGGGATTCGTTCATGGATATTGCCATTCTGCCTCTTGGTTATTCGGAGAGGCCTATTCTGGAGCGCCCTCCCATCGGATGTCTACGTGATGGGGTGTGAACGTACGGCCGACGAAATGAAACATTGAGAAGATTGCAATAAAACCACCGAATGCTGGTGTAACGGACTGGATCTCCAGATCCTGCTCTGAAGTCGTCGTTGGAGTTCGCAGAATGGCGTTCTCAGTCCGCGTCAGGGGTTTACCCCCTTCGCAAGACTGAGGGGCAATCGTCATCAACGACCCAGAACAGGGAGACTCGAATGTTTCGAGTCTCCGGAGGCCCATTTCCGTTTTTAACCAAACCCCTGGTTTTGGGACCCAAACCGGGGGTTTTTACCTCAAACTCGTGTGTTCGCACGAGTTATTTCGTTTATTTTATGTCGAAGTTCGTCGCAAACAAACTTC